>CABFOV010005666.1:0-40840 GCA_902141375.1 Timema poppense
TACGTGTTGGAACTTGCTCTTGTGCTCCCCTTCAGGGTGCATCAGAGCATGCTATTGTATGCTATGCTATGCTATGCTATGCAAACCAAACAAGACGAGAATGACAACTTGGTCAGCGTAGCCACCAGTGATGGTTTTCTATACAATTTATTAAAGAGGAAATCTGTTGGGTAGCGTACATAAAAAATGTAATTTTTTCTTTAACACCATTATAAACAGATTCAAACAAACAAGCCTATTAGATTTGACAACTAATAGTTTGCCATTAATACGTTGCATTATGCACGTCATCTAACCATGTGATTATATCATGGTGTTAAATTATGTTGTTACCCACTTCAATAGCCGCATGGTCTAAAGCACTATTGTAGTAGACTACACTGCCGATTACGGGGAGATCAAGATTCAAACCTTGGTCTAGTTTTCCAAAATGGTTTTCCACTCTTTACACACACAAATGCATGTACATCTTCTCTAAATAAAACCTTCATAATACCTGGAAGCATGAAAGTAATTAGTACATAGGCGTATGACATGAACGGGTAGTAATACGCAGTGATAATTAAAAACAAAACAAGGTGATTAAATATTTATTAAGCATTTACGTAATTTTTAAAATTTAACTTTATTAAAATCGTCTTGAGGCCATTTCCATGTATTAAAAAAATATATATTCACCTCCTAGAGCAGATTATTGTATTTTATGGTTGAAAATGTATTTGATATAAAATTACCTGGACGAAGATACTAACTCGAACAGCCTACTGTTACAGAACTCTCAAGTGTGTTTTTTAATGAGTGTACTAGACTCTTTTCTTCCCAATGTATTTATGTTAAAGACCGATAACGTAACTCACTAGAATTTACTCAAAGATTAAATGAGTTAATGATGGCTCTGTATTATGGTCGACCAGCTAAGAACACGCCTCCTTCCGCCGGAGACCTAGAACTCGATTGCGCAAGAGTGAACATGACTAGTAGGGTTGATCGAACATATCGTGCTTTTGAAGGTTGAAATATAATCCCGGCCAGATCACTGACGGTGTTTCTCTCATCTGGCAGTTTAGGGTTAGCTCTATTTAGGCAAGACCAAGTGCAGTCCTTCAGAACGACCTTTCGACCATGAGACCTGACCACCGTAATAGGAAGAAGAGGATTTCAATGGTTCTGTTGTTTTGTTTGCGTCTGACTACCCGTTTGGGCTACACATATATGTAGGAGTTAGGTATAATTTCTAGAAAGTTTACCCACATTTGTGTAGAGAGAGAATGGAAAATCATTTAGTACAAAACACCCTCATTACACCCATCCAATCCCTCCAGGTGCTCAAACTGTGCCCAGTATCGGGGGTAAAGCGCGAGCCCCCTCTCTCTTTGTACTAAAATTCAGTGGTGGTGAAACCTTATTTATATAAAAGGAGGGGGGTTAGATTAAATTAGGAAATAAAGAGGGATTTTGAGAGGCTTTTTACCTTAAAGTTAAAAGGGGCTTGGGTCGCTAGGCAAATATGTTTGGGGTGGCCCTCGTCTGATTTTTTTTAAATTAGCCTATAATTATCTATAAACTATTTGGAGAGGTCCTTCTCAAGAAGTATTTTTGAAATTTGAATGTCCCTTATGCTATTAGAGTGGTCTTTGTCTGGAATCTTTTGGAATATTAGATGCCTATTATATGATCTATTTAAGGTGGTCTTTTCTTAACACATTTTCTAAAATTGGAGCCTCTAGAAGTTATTTAGGATAAACTTCCCCTTGAATTTTTTTAATTTCATGTATACTTAACATAACTATAATTGGCCTCTTTTAGCAAATTTTTGAAATTTCGATGCACTCGGATAGAAATTTTAATGATTGGATGCCTTTATAAGCAGCTTAAAGTGGTTTCCGTCTGTAAAAGTTTAACCAATTAGATGGTTCCAGAATTTTTATTAAAATGGTCTATATCTCGATTTTTTTTAAAGGAATGCCTCTTGAAGCTATTTAAAGTTGTCTTCACTTCTCATCACTATTTTGAGTTATCCTTCCCTTCCAAAGTTTTTAAATTTGAATCTCTCTTGAAGCTATTTGTAGATTGATGCGATACTATATTTCAGCTCAATATTTGATGGTATGAAAGGCAAGTGAAATAAATCTAGAGACAGGCAAGATTTCAGGGGGGGAGACCAAGTTTATTCCAATCGGGAGGACGGGGATAAGTTATTTTATAAGTGGAGAAAGCGCCCCCCCCCCACCCCCCTATTCCACCACTGCTTGACTTGAATTTTTACGTGTTTAAAAAAAAATATTTGGCCACTTTTACAAAACAAAATCAATATACGCAAATTAATCAGTAGATGAACACTGAAACGTTACACTCATGATAAAATACTTATATTTAAATTTCACTTGAATCACTCACCACCTACCTTCCCCCGCCAAATGTGTTTTAAGTACAAAAATAATAGATTCCTGAAAACTCTCTGAGCACTTCTAAACGAGCGACTAGACTACTGGTAACTACCGCTAATACCATTGTTACAAATGCCAGTATGTTCCTCTGAAGATAAAGCTGTAGGCTGGGCGTGCATTGGTCTTAAGTATGTATGGGCAATGAGCTTTTTTTTAAACATCTATTATTGTTTCCAACCTGTGGCCTGGGTCAGTTTTTTTTTAAATTCAAGCCATACATTTTACACTACCAACTTTCTAGGCCTGTCATAGCTTTATTTTGCCTTTTATAATCTAACTAAATATTATTACAGGCACAAACTTCAATCCCCGGCCCTTAATCAATCACTGTGAAATGATAATCCCACGTTTCACCAATGATAAATTTTTCAGCCATGCTGGGAGTCGAACCAGAGACGCTTAGCTCAGTATACAGACTACCAACTTATTTGTGAGATTTATTTTTATTTAATCTACTAATTTCTTTAGATTTGTTATTATGGTTGTTGAATAGGAAATTTCGGTCCCAGTAACATAGTGCCAAAAGTCCCCCTTCCCCCTTCCTTTTTTTAAAACCGGGACTCAAAACCCGATTTCTCCATTATCTTCAGTACAGTATATTTTAAGAGTGACGCCTTAGACCATTCGACGACTGAATTGAGGCTTAATGTATTACTATGGCGTTGTTCAAAAGCTATACATACCCTTTTTTACGACATCAGTTTTCAAGTAGATAAGCTATATTAAGTACATACAAGAGAAACACCTAAAATGTTGGAACATTTTATCAGGAAACCCCCGCAACACTAAATTCAGGTATTTTGAAGGATCTACTTATAAATAATAGGCCTATATATGGTGCTCATTTAAAATCTAACGAAACGTTTAGCATGTCGTGAAATACAGTTTCTAGGATACCTTTTAAAATTTAAACTATTTGAATATTTACCAATTTTGTGTGCAATTTAAGAAATATATATTAATAAGAGTCTAAGGGTGTTTGTATAAATGTGTGTATTCTGTCCAGAGAATTTTTATTATTTCTCAATGAGATAAAAAACTTAACTTTTGTGAAATTTTTGAGTAACCACCCAAGAAGGGCGCACAATTTTCAAACTTGAAAACATGTCAAAAACAAAAGTTATTTAAAAAAAACTTGATTTGCTTAGTTTATCTGCATTTAAAAAGCCTAGAATATATATTCCAATCTCGAATCCAAAGAAAAATGACAGATTATAATTCAGTGTTTATTTAATTTACATATTCTAGATACGTATTTATACAAACTCTAATTAAAATACGTTAACACTGCAGAATAACAAATTATATAGTCATATAAATAAAACCAATGTTTTATGATTGGTTTATGTGTATGATGTGATAACTCTAAAACTTAACTATATATATTTTTTCTAGTACTACCCGTTTGGGTCTAACGTCTATGTACTAAATACGCTAATGTGCTAGAGATTAGGAAGTTTGAATTTTATAGTGATTTTACCTGCATTTGCGTAAAGTGATAGTGGAAAAAATTTAGAAAAAAACACCTTTAGTTGACTAGACTGGAATTTAAACTTCAATCTCCCCGTCATCAGCAGTCCAATAGATTTCTTAAATGTTGCCTTCGAACATGCGGTCACCGAAGTGGGTTGGTTAAAATTGTAATCTAAATATAAATTACAGGAAATATACACGATCACCTAATTTTAGAGCTCATTAGGTTTGTTTGTATTCTCATTAAGTGGTAACAAGTTTTTTTGGCAAATTTATTTTTTGAGTTTTGACTAAAAGTAGCATTTATAATTTCTTGCTGTGTTTTATAATTTGTGTGATTACAATAAATATACTTTTATAGCAAACTAGCCCAACCTTGCAAAACCTAACCTTTCATGCATTTAAATATTGAAGGATAATTTTTGTTAGTTCGAATATTATTCACATCGGCCTATAATATACATGCTTAAAAACTAGTATTATAATAATATTGTAATCAAAGTATAACACATAAATACATAAATTCCAATGAGATCAAAAGAACTACTCTACTAAACATAAACACTATTTACATAGTGAAAGTAGACATTTGATGCGAATGAACACAATTTGTTTCAATTAATTGATATGCAGTGGCATTTAGTGATATAAAATATGTCCAGGACTAAATAAGTAAAAGCCTGTACTGTTTGTCATAAGGACTAAGTTGTTAAGAGTTTTCAACATAGCATGCCCAGCTCAGCTCGTGCGAGGTATGGGAGTTAGAGGAAAAATAAAAGACCTTCTAACAGCCAGAAATGTGTACAATGCAATCGTATTTGAATGATTACTCGAAATTCTCCACGGGGACGATGGGGGACAAAGCGACAAAGTTTCTTGTCAACACCAGTGTGTCCCTATTATGACAGAATGAAGATCTATGCACAGTGCTTATCTGTGAAGCCATTATAAAATTGTCAAAAATCGACCTTATCAATGTGTTTTTTTTTCATACCAATTCAATTTATTTTTTCAACAATGTTCAGTATTATTAACCTCATTAACTCTTTATCTCCATTAATATTTAATCAGAAATTATCCACGTGCAATAGTGTTTGTGTAAATTTATGATTTCCAGCTGACTGTACCACAGAGTTGATTGACATGTGATGCACGCTCCTAATAGACTAAGTTTCTGAAGAATAAAAAGGGTTAACTTTAAATCTAGGTCAAATGTAATAGAGTAGTAGATGGGAGGACAATGCAATTATTTATCAATGTTATTTTCAAATCCTTTATTTTACGCTAGCGCTGGTGCCTTTCTTCTAGATAATTATATTCTACTCATCCCTGTGTATTATATTAGACCATTAAATGGATGTGTGTTAATATAATGTTTGGTGTTCTTCTAAAAATCATTTGCGTGTCGCCATTTTATTTCATGAATCAGGCTCCGTCCTAACATTCCCGTTGCCAAACAAATTAAGTTTTATAGATTTATTAATAATAATTAACATTTTTTAATACCATTTATATATTTGTAAATATGTTTAGATCTTTGATACCGTCCTGAGTCCAAGCTTCATCACCACAAAATACTAAGAAATTTAAACTAAATTGTGATTTATTACTCTAACTAACAGAAAGTACGTATTATGTTGTGTGTTTGCGTAATCTAAATAATTTGTTTGATCCTAATTTTAATATATTTTTTCTATCGGGAGTTTGGTCAACTAAATAGGTGCTCTAACAAGCAATGAACCTCATTAATCTTTTAAGTATGATATTATACATATAAAAAATATTCACATCAATAATAGACTTACTAACTTAATTCCAAACAAACTTTATATACAAATTCACATCACTAAAAATACATTTGCGCTCAATCAAATCTGACCTCGTTGGAGATTTTTTCAAACACGCGAGGAGGGGTGGACTGGTCAAGACGAAAAGGGTTACTCACATAGCATGGTTTGAGACATACCTTCGTGTACCTACGTGAAGCGAAACAGACAATCCCTTTTGGTTCCGTTCATCTGCGCGTGGCCCTGACCAGAATTGCAAGTTTTTTGCAAACCCGTTTCTTGATTTTGCTCTGCAAACAAACATTCACATAAAAGGGTGGATGAATTGTTTAAATTTCAAACCATAATGACGAGGTTTTGATGTGTTTGTAGAGAATGAGCAAAATGAAGATCAAACAAACAGTTTTATATTTAGAGCTCGAAAGTACCTTAGATAATTAATCAATCATACATAGTCCCCTTATCATAAACACAAAACTTTGAAATAAAAGAACAAGACTTTTTATAAATATTATTTATATGAACAAATGATCTAATTTTTCAGTTTACCAAATAAATATTCGTCATTCACCAATCTAAGATCACAGACAGGTGTTTCCCCAGACAACATTAGGTGTTCTATTAATAATTTCGTCCATCCGTAGTAAAGGAACACAACTTTATCATAGACACCGATATTTTTCATGTTTGAAGTTCCAAACAATTTGGGCAAAATTTAAATTAATTTCACTCACTGAACCATTTAATCATTTGTTTACGGATATTCAGAGCCATTTGACCTCTATTCCTTCTTTATCCTTTCCTTACTTTAGCGAATTTTACTGAAAACTTGTATGAAATACAAAGAACTTTGTCTTGTCCTAATTAATTTGACTGAAAACCTCTAGGAAATACAAAAGAACCTTGTCTTATCCTAAAGAATTTTACTGAAAGCTTGTAATAAAAACGAATTATCTTGTCTTATCTAAACTAATTATATTGAAAAATTATAAGAAATACAAATATGGAAACCAAGCAGTGTTCAATAGTGTCCGTAATATCTTAGCTCTAATCAACATTTAGTTCATTTTTTTTAACTCTATCACAAGAGTTATAAATGACTTAATTTACTGACCCGGTAGGCTATGAGGGGGCACCTTGGATAAAATACACATTCATTATCGGGGATTGTGAATGAAAAATCATGCATGGGAAACGTTCCCTTATGTGGCTGGGATTAGAATCCTTAATGTATCACGAGCAGTGACCTAGTACAATAATAGTCTAACGCTTTAGACTAGGTGGCCACCATTGAGAGCCCAATTTTTTTAAATATATTACTGGGCATGACCATTTACATGTAAAATAATTCATTTCATTCACTAGAGTAATGATAAATACAATATTATAGTCAGGACCGCCAATAGAAGTAGCTTTTAGAATATTTAAACGTAATTATAGAGAAGCCAACATTGGCTGAATACTATTATATTAATATTACACATGTCAAAATTCACAAAATTATTTCGAAAGTGACAGTCGAAAAGCATATGTCTTGCATCATTAATACATTAATGGGGATTTTTTTTAAAATTTTGGTGACCTGGCGGTCTAGGGGTAAGGTGTCAGACTTCTATGCTGGCGGCCGGGGTTCAATCCTCGGTCGCGGCAAAGATTTATGTGATTACCAAACCCTTCCTTCACCTCTGACAAGACATCTTGTGAATGTGGGGAGTGCCAGGCCTCCACCGTGGTTCGGATCCCACGTTAAACTGTAGGTCCTCCATTCCATCTCACAATCACCCTACCATTACACATTAGCGTAAGTGCGTATAACCCGAACGGGTAGTAAGANCTAGATACCCGTTTGAAGTAAAATCGTTGGGAATTTTTAAAACATATTTCATTGTCATTTTAAAAACTCTTAAGTTACACATTTGGTACAAAATCGTTAAAACCATTTATAAAATATTTCAAGATTTCAAAAAATCAGTCATCAGTAAATCAACCTTTAACGAATTTTTGCAAAAATAAAAATATATATTATTCTAGATATGCATTTTAAACAAAACCCTTAAGGAAATTTAAAAAAACGTTTTGTTCGTTTTCACATAAAACGTAAAAATTCCTCACAATCTCGATATCAAGATCGTTTTTTAAATATAACAATATTTTATGTTGATATGAAGAAGTAAAAATTGATATATATATTTTTATATTTCAAGTATATTTATGTTACATTAGATCTATTGTTATTGAAGTTCCGTATGCAGATGTTGTTTAGCTTAAGGCTACAAGAACGATCACACAAAATATATAAAAAGTTTTTATTTATATCATATACATCCACATACATTAACAGCATTGATTAAAGAGTTACGTGTCATACACTTTTAATTTTTTTTAGCACCACGTCTTAAAACTCGTTCAGTTAATAGTTGTAGGTGACCTGGTGATCTAGGGGTAAGGTTTGGGACTTGTGTTCTAAGGGTCTAGTGTTCAATCCAAGGTCTCGGCACAGATTTATATGATTTCAAAAACCCTTCCATCACCTTTGACAAGACGTTTATTAATCACAACTTGTGAATGTGTGAAATGTCAGGCCTCCACCGTGGTTCGGATCCCACGTTAAACTGTAGGTCCTCCATTTAATCTCACAATCAGTCTATCATTACTCATTAGCGTAAGTGCGTATAACCCGAACGGGTAGTAAGACGTGGTGCTAATAGTAAGGGTAATAATATTTTATGAGTAGTAACAGCCAATTCACAAATAATGCATACTTGCCTACGTCACTATTTGCAATCAAACCAGGCACCTCCAGAATTTTAGTAAAATATTATTCCTTGTTTATAAGTCACTATGACATTGTAATTTTTTTAAGTTTTTTTTTATTTAGTTAGTTGTGAAACACTGCTTCACAATACAAAGTTTAAAAAAAATGTATATCTTTCGTGTTATTTATAATTGTACTCTAAAATTTAGTTAAGCCCCTTAGATAAAGGTGTGAGTGAAGTGTGCGATAACCGCTCTTGGTAATATTTCACGGCAGTTCTGGTTTGAGTTCGGACCCAGGCCCTGACCCTGATACCAACAGATGTATAATATTTTATAAAATATAGCAGGCATATCGGTAAACTGTCGTAGAGGGTACAAAGTCCGTGATTAAATTATGGAGGGAGATATTTGACACACTCAAAACTCGTGGAACTCCAGTTTAGCTGGGTTTCCGGCCCACTAGGGATAAAAGTACTTATATGAATTACAAGCAAACAAGATACATTTAGTACAATGGTTGTAGAAAGGTAAGCTTAGAACAATAGACCTGTATTTGTTATTCAAACATTTTGTTTTAGTAGAGAGAGCTAAAAAATTATTACTAAAAGAAAAATTAAATAAAATATTTATATATCCTTATCTCATAAATAATTTATAACCTTATCATTTAAGGTGGGATGGAAGGGGACGCGTAAAAAAGGCAGTGCTATTGAAGTTTTTAAGGCAAACATAAATAAAATATTGCTCCATTACAAATATAGAATTTAATTTTCTTCACATATTAATCCCAACAGTAAGTTATTGAATATCTGTCATGAGTATGTCGGCATTAGATGATAAACTTTTTAAATGAAAGGAAAAATTGTCATTAAATTCCAGGACACCCCTGACAGATATTCAAGAAATTTGTAAGTCATCCTGCAAAGAAAATTTAAATTCTATGTTTGTACTGAAACAATAGTTTATTTATTTTTAACAAAGAAAGTTTTGCCATTAAAATTACAAAATCATTGGGTTTTTTTTCGCAATCCCTTCCATTCTAGCCCTTGGCCCTGTCGAGTGCAAGTCTAAAACTTATTTTGTGGTATGGTCGGTGGGAGCTTCACAACTGATCAAAGTATCCCTCCGCGCTAACAAGAAAATATGGATTACGGAAACCGTAGATGGCTCGAGCTACCGGACAGGTATTACGGAAAAATCATACGTTTGTAAATATCAGTTTTCTTAAGAACGAGTGAAATTTTTATAGTAATATTTACAACACCTCTTCTAAGATATTGTATCAATGTTTGTTAGTTAATACATTTTCTTATTTTTTGTTATGAAATAGGGTGACCTGGTGGTCTAGGGGTAAGGTGACAGACTTCTGTGCTGGCGGCCTGGGTTCAATCCTCGGTCCCGGCATAGATTTATCTGATTACCAAACCCTTCCTTCAACTCTAGCAAGACATATTGTGAATGTGGGGAATGCCAGGCTTCCACCATGGTTCGGATTCCACGTTAAACTATAGGTCCTCCATTTCATTTCACAATCATCCTACCATTACACATTAGCGTAAGTGCGTATAGCCCGAACGGTTAGTAAGACGCGGTGCTAATAATAATAATAATAATAATAATAATAATAATAATGTAATGAAATGTTATGCTATGTGCCCACCGACGTGAATAATTAATTGTTTAGTAATAATAATAATAAACTTATAAAATGTAACATGTATGAATTTACACCTAATATCTATTTACCATATAATACCACTTCGTTACTACTAATAAATAAAAATTAAATCTAGTCTGTGTGTTTGTTTGTTGCTCAATCACAGCCAAGGCACTGTACCGATTATGGTGACACTTCGCATGGATATAACCTGGAAGCCTATATATGCTATCATATTTCTATTAAAACCCAATAAGATTGATGTGTTTTCAAAGATTATATCTTAAACCACTTTATCAATTGTATTCTCCTGTCTATTTAGTTCTGTCTTACTTGATCACTAAATCAACAACAAATTCAAAGAGTAATTAATAATAATAATATTTAGCACCGCGTCTTACTACCCGTTCGGGTTATACGCTTTAAGTACTAATTACTCTAATGGATTAGGAATTGGGAAGGATGAATTAGAGGAAGTGAACCCACATTTGCGTGGAGGGAGAGTGGAAAACTATGTAGGAAAAACCACCCCCAGTTCACCCGACCGAGAATCGAACCTCGAGCTCCCCGTCCTCAGCAGTCGAGCTAAACACGACAAGCGCGTTAGCCAACTACGCCACCGAGGCGGGTAAAAGAGTAATTACAGAATACATTTTCATCTTAAATCCAAAGATAAACTATATTTTGTGTTGATTGTTTTTTATTTACAATGTCAAAATTATCGATATTTGATTGATGTTAAAGGAGGTGTGTATATAAAAAGTATAACTTAATCAATATACTCCTATTTTTGAACAACCCGTCTCCGAAAAGAAAATTGCAAAACAATAAAAAGATTATTGAAAATAACCGTTTTTTCCCATGGCTCCGCATTTCCACGCCAAATGAAAGTGGTCAATTATAGAAATATTGAAAGCTATTGTTCTGGAAACATTATTTCCCACGTCTATTATATAAATACGTCTAAAAGGAATATTTATGTTTATTCAGAATATCTGGCTTGGGCGTAGGACGTTTTGCGTGGATGTGAATACACCTGTTAATTATACCTTGTGTGTTTGTTTACCTCTAACTATTGTGATGGTTTCATAGCTAGTCACGTGACCACATCTTAGTTCTGATCTTGTTTTTCGGCGTGCGTGTGCGTCCGCAGTAAATAACGGTGACATGAGATTTCGCCGTACTAACCTTATACGTGTTGTGTTTACTTTTATTGTGATACTTCAATATCAAAAGCTACTTAAGTAAAAAGTTAGGTTAGGTTAGTCTAAGACTCGTTTATTATGTAACAAGTTGGGCCCAACATATTGGGAGACAACACATTCGGAAAAGTAATCTGCGTTTACTGTCGCCAACTTGTTGGACCAACATCCTGGGTCCTTCGCTAGTTTTCAATCAGTCTACACATTTCTAGTCATGGATAACATTGTATTACTTTCCGTTCTTCATTTAGTGTGTTGACAGGGAGTGTACTCTTGCAGAAAAAAACAAAACGAAAGAAACTATAAGGGGTTCGAAGTTGTTTTGTTTTTTGCTAAACCTTGAATTGAACGTGCGTACATGGGGATAA
Organism: Timema poppense; assembly: GCA_902141375.1. Classification (NCBI taxonomy): domain Eukaryota; kingdom Metazoa; phylum Arthropoda; class Insecta; order Phasmatodea; family Timematidae; genus Timema; species Timema poppense. The sequence continues at coordinate 11,692 of CABFOV010005666.1, forward strand.
TGAATTACCTACATTTGCGAAGTGGATTTGATAACTTTGTACACATGTAACATCACAAAGAACAGAATACTTTTGATATAAATCAATTAGTTTAACTGTATTAGCCTTGTTCCATTCCATGATTACAAAATTATACAAGCTCCTATTTTAAAAGTTAAATTAGTCTGAAAACAAAACATGTGTGTCGCTGGTAAAGGCTAGATACTGACTTGACTCGATAGCGCATGCGCAGAACTTCCCAAATCAGCCAACATGTTGGGTTGGTCGTTTAGTATCTCCAACAAATGATCCAACACAACCCAACACCACTTGTTGGCTCCGTCCGGCTCTCCCAACACCAACATGTTGGCCAACATTCCCTGAGAACGCGTTTGTACTGTAGCACAACTTGTTGGGATCGTGTTGGCCAACATGTTGTGTTGCAATATAAACGAGGCTTAAGAGGGAAAGTTTTGTTTCTCCTAGGTCAAAATGCCTTATTTGAGTTGGTCCAGAAGACTGCTCATTCACTTACTAAGGTTGGTCGGCCTGGACTTGTTTTAACTAAACGTGTTGTTTCAACGCTAGAGTAACATTTTCAATATTTATTTATATATTTTGCCATATATTATAAAACTGGCAGAGTCGACTACAAATACGTATTTAGAATAGTGTTATCTATAGTTGAAATAGTGAAAAAATTAAATAAATACTTTGGTTCAAAGAAAATTCCAAGAAATTCCTTTCAAAAGAAAATTACTAAGTCTTAGATGATCTTATAGATGGCATCATACTGTAATGAAACGGGTAGTCGGTTTTTAAGATCCATTTCAAATTATTTTTCTATCAAACTAATGGTGAAAATTAATTAATCACACCTACTAAATCACGCACTTGGGATAGACTTAACAAAACAGTTTACTTTAATTTTTTTGAAATCATTACAAACTGGGATGGTTAAATATTTGGTAATCATACTATTAATAATAGATTTGTTTTATTTTTCACTTGTGTCTTCTTAGGCAAACCTCATTTATCTTTAGTTTTTAAAATTTAAGTTTAATAATAAATATTCTAAATTAAAGATTATAGATATAATAATCTTTCCCGTTATTTGTAAATAAAATTAAACAATTTTCAAGATTCAAGGCCTCTGGAAGTGCGGTACCTGAAAATTATGATAAATGTATGAAATAGAGCTCTCATAAATCTCTTATTTTAAAATTATATTAGTATATTAAGTCAAATATCCCCTCACACTTCTGACCACGTGACACTCTATTCACAAATTTTCACATTATTTTCGCCGAAACTCGTAGGCCGTTCGGTTGGCTTAGCTCACTTGCGGGCTAACGACATGAAGTTTCTTCTAATGAAGTGTTAAAATAGGCCTACTGTCTAGTAACTGTAAGAAGAATGATTATTTCTAAAAATATGTCATATCTAAGGAGATATTTCAAATAAATTCTTCGAAATACTAAGTGAAAGGGAAGAAGAAACATTTTAAAGCTTCACAAACTCCTAGTGATATGTGAATTTTGTTCGGTGTTTATTCAAGTTATTTATTATGGTTTGTGTGTTTTTTCAATTAGAGATTTATATTGGATTTTAACAACATAATGCACCAAATGTTGCCTAAAGGTTTTGCAGATGCTTGACTAATACTACTTTTGTCATGTTTAATAAGTTCTTTTACCACACTTCAGTTATAGTTTGTTGATTTTTGCAACTTATACTATATGGTCCTACTTTAATAAAACATGATCGAATGAGTACATTTGGATTTCAAGGAAACTAGCGGGTATTTACCGGAACAGATTATAGGAAACTATTTTTTTAATATCACCCAACTTATAAAATGAGTTCTAGAATTTCCAGCAGAAAATTTTAGTTTATTAATAATAAAATTTGAAATAAAGACACGATGCTTATTTTTTTGAAATTCAATAAATATTTAGTTCATATTACTTTTTAGCTGTATTTATTTACCAAGCATCAACCATAAAATACAACGAAACAAAAGTTTAATATCAGTATGGTAAAAATTGACAAACCATATTTTTAAATTACGTACAGCTGCTAACATTAGTTATTAAACTGTATCCTTTGGCAAAATTATTTCCACAAATAGAGCGCTGGACTGACTCATGAAGCTGGAGTTTAGTGTAATTTTAGAAGGGTGTACTGAGAGTAAATATTTCCATGTGGATTTCCATACTTCTTCAGGTGAATTATTTAGTTACTTTAAACTATATCTCTCATATATTATCTTAGATTAGGTCATTTTAAGCCAATGGCGACGTAAACAACTTATGCGTCGACTGCCAAGGTTGTGTGACAGCAACACAATAAAATAAATCTTACATTTCCATGAGTCAATTATTTATATTTATGTGCAGTATCTAGTGAGGCTTAGCAAAAATGGCTCTCTCCTGGAGAAAAAGAGAAATAATAATAATAATAATAATAGTAGTAAAAAAATTGCAAGCTCAACATTTCTCATTCTCAAGCCTTTTCTCTACCTCGAACAACAGAGACATAAATTTGCTTCGCGAGTGTCCATTATACAACATGTGTATCCAATAAATAACGTATCCTCCCAGTTTGAAACATTGCTCAGTAGCTAGGCCGATAAATATTGTACAACCGGGTCTTGGAGAACACTCGCGTGTGTGATGCTATGTGAGTGAGTGTGTGTGATGTGAGAGTGTGCATCGACCCATTTCCTTGCACAGACAGAGAAGTCCGTCGAGCCAGAGCTGATAAAAATAATTATATATCGAGGTGTCACCAACAACTGGTGTGACTTTTTTTTTTTTTATAAATTATTTATTTTTAAATTTATTGATGAATCTACATAAAGGCATGGATTTAATTTTTTTCATTTGTTAATTTCTAATTTCAAGGGAAAATTTTTGACCTAGAGATTATGATGAATATTAACGTTTCATGTGCCGCCATAACCCCAAAACACTAGCCATTACAAATCTGTCTGCCCCCATGTTTGTCTGTCTGTCCTTGGGGCTATATCTAAAATAGTTCGATGGATTTTACTCTGACTTGATATATAGCTTTTATTTGGCTATATCCAATATTTACCCAAGCCGTTAAATTAATTTTAGACAATGATGAAGGATTCTTGGTAATTCCTAATTTTTCGTAGCAATTGTCTTTAAAATGTATAAATAAAAAGTTATATCTTATTTTCGTTTTAGGTAGTTTCATAACGACTGATTTTCTACAAGTTTGAAACTATTTAGAAATAGTTTTAACAATATTGTTTAAAATGTATTGTATATATTATGAGGTGTGGCTTTTTGTTACTAAGTGATTAATATGAGGGTTTCTTGATTTTTTTTGACGAAACTTTAAGAACCATTTACGGAAAAACTATTTTTGAAAATTTTGCTCCTAATTATAATATAATACTATATGAGAAAGTTTGTACTATTGGGTCGTGCCAATTTATTTTTAACTCCACGTCTCACTAGCCACTCAGGTTATACGATTATGTACTAATTACACAAATAGTTTTAGGGATTATGAAGGTTATGTTTAAAGTAAATGTCCCCACATCTGCTTGGAGGAAGAGTGGAAGTCCATATCGTAAAGACAACCCTCAGTACACCCGACCGAGATTCGAACCTTGATCTCCCCATGAGGCCACCGAGGCGGGTACCATTTAATTTCCTTTTGATGTACTGTACCTGCATAAAGGCATGAATTTAATTTGTTCCATTGGTTGTCATTTTAGTTTATTTTCCATATGCGGGAATAAACAAAAGGACATCTATCGCACGTTTTTAAGTAGTAGTATTCATAGTGACAATAATTATAGTGTCATGAAACCAGGTTGTTCATCACTGCAGACACAAAAGGACCATTACCCCTCATTCCCCTATTTTTCCTGGCGCAAATTGAATCAAATTCTAATCAGCAGTTATGCTCTATTTGACTGTCAGCTCTTCTGATTGTAATATTAAATTTATTTTACATTTGGGATGTTTTTTTTATATATGTTTTATATAAAACAGGTCAAAATAGAACTGACATAAAGTCTACATAAACTAAACAGGTCATTGAGAGGACAAGGAAAAAAGTTATTGCATTTTGATTACTATGTGATAAAAAGTAATATTAAATGGTATATACATGCAATTAAGTTTTTAAGGTAATACATAAACATAAGTAAAGGCCCGTATGTTATACACGCGGACTAATACATCGATCTCTTCTTGTCTGGCTTGCCAGTGATGGAAGGTCAGGATTTTAATCCTGGATGGGCTTACAGAAAATTTTCTTTTTTTTCTAAAAGGTCTATTACTTTCCTTCTTTTCTTACGTGGGTACATTTCCCCAGAATTCTAGCTTTCTCATCCATTTTCTATTGATAATTGAATTCGTAAAGCCTGGAGCGATAGTAGGCCTAAACACAGTTAACTTTTTTTTAAAACATAGTTCAAGATATCAAGGCGATCTAAAATAAAAATACATATATTTGTACGGTCGAAAAGATAATATGTTATTATATTATTATTAGCACCGCGTCTTACTACCAGTTCGGGTTATACGCACATGTTATTATAATTATCAATGTTATTTTGTGATAATATATATTAAAAGTGACAGCTTCACATCAAATAACATGAAGTATGAATAAATGAAAATAGATCCAGTAACTTTTCTTAGATTCAGTTAAAGTCTTAATTAGTTAGCACCTTGAATGTAAATTTTAGGATTGTTTTTTAACATTGTGAAAAAAATAAAAATCGATTAACATAATATTTTGATCAATACTTTTAATACCATTATTACTTAAGGATTAGTCTTAGGGGGATGGGACGGAGAGGGTAATATTGAGGAAGTTCACTCATATAAGCGTGGAGAGAGGAATGGAAATCTAAAGGTATCAAATCTTATGTGTAGAAATAAACAATCATTGACACCCATCCTCCCCTCACCCACCCCACGAGATTATAAGCACTCATTGACACCCATCCTCCCCTCACCCACCCCACGAGGTTATAACCACTCATTGACACCCATCCTCCCCTCACCCACCCCACGAGGTTATAACCACTCATTGACACCCATCCTCCCCTCACCCACCCCACGAGGTTATAACCACTCATTGACACCCACCCCACGAGGTTATAACCACTCCTTTAACAAAATTGCAAAATGTCGTGATAATCACGACGTAGAACATGTGACCATCATTAAACTAAAATTTGCTATGTCCAAGAAAACGGATCTTAGAAACATCTCAAGAATAGTTTTCATTTGCGAAACTAAGAATTATTTCAAATCTCAACATTTCAACAATTATTCAATTTTTACTTTCTAGTTGCTTTAGTCTGTCTACATGTAAAGAAAGTATTGGGATCGTCAGAAAAACCAAACTCGAGATTTTGATGCATTTCGACGTTTTATGATACCCCGAATATGAAAAGGTAGTTTTTGCAATGCCGTCTGTCTGTCTGCCTGTACCTCAGACTAGATCCTAAACTGTGCTTACAATTGGGCTAACACTTGGTATCTAGGTTATAATAGGGTTGACCTGAGGGTTTTTGGAATTGGTTATCTAATCCTAAAACAGAGGGTAGTTTTCTTAAGGGGAAAAAGAGAAAAAATCGATTTTATCAAAATTAGCTATGACGATTTTGATTAAATTTAATTTCTAAGCATTGATCAATATTATAAACAAAACGATTAACCTCAATTTTTTTGTAAACATAACTCCAAGAGTTCTGGCATGCTTCGTAAATTATTATGTTTTAATAATATCTCCGTAATTCCTTGAAATATGAAATTACTATCATTGCAAATACGTAGTCTATTTATATTAACAATCTTCTTTGAAACATATTTTTATAAAACCAATACTTTTCATGCTATATGAAAAAATATATATATATATTAACTTTTTTGAAAACTAAAAGTAAAGTATTGCAACCATTAAAAAAATATTTCATGAGATGTTGATGGATGTCAACATTTCATTACAAACGAACCCTAAAAAGTGTTTGTTTTAAACGCAGTATGTTTGTGTATCTGTTTAACCCTAAAATTAAGAGTAGAGTAGTTTTATAATAAAGGGAGAAAAGAGAACAAATCGATTTTTCTCAAAATCTGCTCTAACGATTTTGATAAAAGCTTGTATCTAGGCTTTGATTAAGATTATAAATAAAATTAATATTTTCATTTTATCATGAAAATGAATTTAGGGTACTTTACAGACGCGGAAATTTTCGAATCCGTATCCGTAAAATACTTTTATTTGAGATATATCTTTATAAAACCAATAGTTTTTGAGATATCTCCAAACATAGTAATACAATTTTGTGAGCTTTAGTTGTACAGAGATACTACTTAAGTTCGAATGCAATAATTATTTAATACCAAAGATGATTAAATAAGTAGGTCTCTTAAGAGTTGAAGTTTCTTTTTCAATTAACCTCTTAAGGGAAACTATTGTAAATCAATTTTTAAACTCATTCAATATTTACCCATTTTATTGGTCATAATTTATAAATGAGGAATTTAATTTCAATGTGATAACCATCGGATGTGTAACCCCCACTAAAATGTTGAAAACTTTAACCTGAAGTAGAAAGTTTAATACGAAGTGTTGAATCGATCTTTTTATTGGTCTAAATATAAAAATGAGAACTTAAATTGTTTAAAAATGAAATTATAAAATTTAAAACTGTGCGTATTTTTTTTTACATAAATATAGTGCAATTTATGCTCGAGTTTGCTAGGGAATATTATTTCGTTTCACATATGTTACGAGTTTTGATTAAATAACTTCATTTTTGGACAATGGAGCGAAAACGTCTGTGCTGAGTTCCGTACCATTTATTTTTAAACAAACTCACAAATTTAATAAAAATCATTACTATCATATATTATAGCCCCTTTCTTGTTAATAGAAATCAGAATTTTGTCTAAAAAGAACTAATTTCTAAACAAAATATAAAATGTTACCACCACGTGTATTTAAATTTGATTAATGTACTCGTTCCTTTGAATTAAATTAATAATTTAATATTCTGACACATCAAAATTCGCAAATAAGGTATAAAACCTTTTATATCCGAAAAATTGGGACCATGGCTTTTCGGGACTATGAGTTGGATAGCGTGAACATTATGTATGATAATTATTACGGTTATATCCGAATCATAACATATTCTTTGAATTTAAAAATGAAATCTTGACACGGAAATCATCTATTTGTCTAGATATATAATGTAATATCAAATCAATTAAAGATATTAAACTTTAGCTATGTATAGGCTTTATTATTTTTAATAAACACGATGTATCTACTAATATAAATATAAAATAACCAACATAAAATATTGTTCCTCTTTGGATTTTAGATGGAAAGGTATTCTGTTTATTACTCTTTAGATTTGGAGGTTATTTGGTGATCAAGTAAGACAGAAAAGAATTAATTCTGCATACATTAGGAGAATACAATATTTATCATAGAGTTTAAAATTAAATATTTGAAAAACATCAATTTATTGAGTTCTAAAAGAAAATATATAGCCTATGTGTTAACCGGACGTCCACGCTATATCGATGCGGGATTTCAGCGCAATCAGAATAGTGGTTTGTAGTTAAAGAGAAACATTCAGAGACCAACTCATATACATATATAAATATATATAATATAGATAGGATTAATAATATTACGTAGACCTATTTATTATAGATATAATATAAATGGTAAGTAGCTCCACATGGATTTTCTCTCTCTATTGTTTAAAAATTGAGATATTTACTCAAAACTCGTAATGTATGTGAAACAAATTAGTATACACTACCAAACCAAAGAAAATATTGTACTATACTTTTGTAAACATTTTGAGTCCCGGTATTCAGTTTCATGATTTTATTTTTAAAGAATTAATGTTCCCATTTGTATGTTTGAACCAATAAAAAAGATCTAAATTGGGTCCACAACTGTCAACACTTCGTATTCAAATTTAGACCTCCGTTTGAAATAATATACATTTTATTAGGTGCTGCACAACTTCTGGTTATCACATTGAAATTAAATTCCTCATTTATAAATGTTGACCAATAAAATATGTAAATATTGACTACTGAGTCTAAAAAGGAGATAGATCATTGCTGTACAAACATTTTTCCTAGGAAGTTTAAGGAAAAATATCAAAAAAGTTTTGAAAGTCTTTCTTAATTATAATGACTCTATGGCATTGGAGAATTATCGCGTTAAAACTTAACTAGTATCTCTTTACAACTAAGGCTTACAAAATTGTATTAATATATCGGCCGATTAATCAGAAACTGTCGGATTTATAAAAATATATTTCATATAAAAGTTTTTATTTTTAATAGTAGTAAAATTTTGCAATAATAGTTTATTTAGTATCTCAAATAATTGGGAAGTTGCAGAAATTTTCTCTTCTATAAAGTACCTTGAAAGTCATTTTCATGAGAAAATGAAACTAGCCAGTTTATTTATAATCTTAAAGCCTGGATACGAATTTTAATCAAAACCATTAAAGGTTATTTTGAGAAAATCGATTTTTTTTCTCTTTTAATTTTTTGTTAAACTGCTCTTAATTTTAGGGTTAAGAATATACACAGACAGACGGCATTTCAAATACCACTTATTAGGATTCGAAGGGGTCATGAGACGTCCACATTTTAGGTTGGATTTTATTATGGCCGTAATACTTTTTTTTTACCTTTTGTGTTGAAAAGCTAAAAATATATATTTGCGTAGACCATGAAAGTTATTGGTTTTATAAAAATATGTTTTAAATAAAATATTTGTATTGTATATAGATCTACATATTTGCAATGATAAGTAATTTCATATCTCGAATAGTCTCGATGATGTTATATAAAAAAAGAGAATTTACGCATCACACTGAGATCCTTAAAGTAATTTTACCGATAAATTGAGGATAGCCATTTTGTTAATAATATTTATCAATTCTTGTAAATGAAATTTAATCAAAATCGTTGGAGCCAATTTTGGGAAAAGTAATTTTTCTCTTTTGCCCCTCAATAAACTAACCTTAAATTTAGGGTTGGATATCCAATTCCAAAAATCCCTCGGGGCAGCCCTATGAAAACTCTAGATACCAAATTTCAGCCCGATCGGTAAAATAGTTTAGACTTAAGTTAAAGGTAAAGACAGACAAACAGGCGGAACCTAAAAAAACAACTTTTTCGGGTTCTGGGGGTAACGACACGTTGAAATTAATCAAAATCCTGAGTTCGATTTTTTTGATGATCACAATATTTTCTCTACCTGTAAGATAGCGAGAAAGTAATAATATATTGTATATAATATAATACATATATTTATGATTAATAGATATATATAATATACAATACTTCATATATATGTATAATATATACAATATCATATATATGTTTAATATATAGGGTATATATAGATATACATTGGTAGCTATATAATATGTATATAGTAGATATATTGGTAAATATATATGAATGAAAATATATCATATAAGGTGTATAACATGCTAATAATATATTATTATTATGTTTATAATATATTTATAATATATTATATACTTATACATTTATGATATATTATGTAATGTTTATAATATATACAATAATATATAATAAATGATAATATATTATAATATTATACACATTTATAGCATATATTATAATATTAAAATTATTATATTGTAATCTATTATATATTTATAATATTATAATATGTATAATACATATAATAATATTATATATTGTATGTATTTTATTATAATATGTTTTATATATGTGTATAATACATATAATAATATAATATATTATATGTATAATACTTTTAATATTATAATATATTTTATATATATGTATAATATTATAATATATTATAAATTTATTGTATATTATTTTATATATTATAAACATTACATAATATATCATAAATGTTTAAGTATATAATATGTAATAAATGTATTATAAACATTATAATAATATATTATTAGAGTGTTATACACCTTATATGATATATTAGCATTTCTTTATATATATATATTTACCAATATATCTACTATATACATATTATATATCTACCAATGTATACCTATATATACCCTATATATTAAGCAAGTTGTTTGAAGTTGTTTATCTCTATCTGAGAGTCAAATGGAGATTAAATATAAACTTGAAGATAGAATGATACACAGTACATATAAAGCTGTGAGCGAGTCAAATAGGGTGTATTGAACAAGTCTAGGGGTAGAAAACCCCAAGGCAACATATTTCAACATATTCTGTCTGATCTTTTCCGTCTTCTTGTATCAACAAGTAGTATACAGCATGTTTACCTCCTATAATACCTTGCGCGAACATCTCTTTCCATACCAGGAATGGGGAAGGGGAAATTTGGAAGAAATTTAACGTTTTTTTACGTGGGAGGTGATTGGGGACCTATTTAGGAAAATAACACTAAAATAAAACCTTGTTGGAACTCAAACCATGACCTTCCCGTCACCAGAAAACAAGATAATACAAGATAGTGATCTTGTTCACGATCTTCAGTAATCGACCACCATAAAGATGTGCAAAGCTAGACAAATACTACATATACAAATTGCAATGAGCATGGCCAACATTGGCAAAAAGTCACTATATTTATCTTAAGGATGTCAACGTCAAAAGTTACTATTATAGAACTCTCTCCTTGGCGCATAACAATATTAAATGATATTTATCGATATCAGATAAGTGTCACCAACTGGCTAGGTGACTATAGATATTAAATAAATAAAAAAAATTTATGAATAATTTTTAATGTTATACTTATATGTCAAGTGGCAGATTATTTTTTTGTTCAAATCCGTGCTCATTTCATTGTGAAGATCTTAATTAGTTCAGAAATGGTTGAGCTCTTTGAGGCTAGTTTTTAGCGTTCTTATTAAGGCCTTATGGGAATTTGTGCACGAATCCCATTTGGCTCCTTAAGGCGGAAGATTTTGTTAGTTTTCCACCATTTATTACTACCCACCCGGGATATGTACATTTAATAACCACACTAGTGGAGTGGTGATTAGTAAGGAAATTAACGGGTGGAGAAAGCTTAGAAAACTGTCTAATAATAAGTACTGTCACTAAAACCACTTTGGATTCGAACCCCAATCTCTAGGTCATTGATCAACCAGACCAAAGTTTCATAGGTATAATCTTATCTTAAAACTATAAAATGTACTAGATTTACTTTAATGTATTCATACATCCATTCATGTAATCTGTAGATGTCACTTTTGATAGACATTATCAATACATATATTATATCATTGTATTTTTAACACCTAGTCTTAGTGCCAGTTAGGGCTACACACACGTTAAACAATTACACTAATGTTCTACCTATGAGGAAGGTTGAATTTATAGGAAATGAGTCCACACTTGAGTGGAGGCAAAGTGTAAAACCATTTAGGAAAAACTACCCTCAGTACACCCGCCTGAGATTCTGACCCCGATATCCCCAAGTATTCGATTACCGAAACGAGTATTAAATAGTAATATCTTGTTATAGTTACCAGCAATAATGTATTTTGGTATTGTAGAAAAATACCCTTTCTTATAAAAATTGTTCTCTAGATGAGCTTGAAGTTTGGTCAGTGTGTCCACCTTTGCGGGTGGATCAGGAGTTACTGTACTCATGAGATCCCCGGTGTTCATGATAATTAAAGAGAAGCGGCGGAAAAACCCCAAATAAAATGAATGCTTAGGTTCATATTTGTTTATCAAAGCATTACAATTCTCGCCTGAATTACTTTTTCCGGCCAAACCGTGCATCGAGGACACTAGAAGTGAGATTAATTCCAGGAAATCCTCCGCACTCTGGAATCTATGTGTGTGTGTTTCGGGCCGTCCCACGAGTAATGGGGAACAAAGTGCAACAATGGGAGTGAAGAGTGACCGTGTGATTGTTTCTCCGTGGGCAGGAATGTCCAGCGTCATCGCCCCATTGTTGCCGGCCAATTACTGCCAGCGCCGCGCATTGTTGATGACCACTGACCTCCCTCCTAGCCGCTTCCTGAATGTGTGTGTGTTTTTATAAGGGTGTAGAGAGGGTTATTGTTGTGATAAAATTCCAGAATACCCGGAGCCTAACGCTACAACAGTTTTAGTTTTAATTTGGTGACCAATTTGACATCCAAGTACAAAGATTACCCTGTTATTCAAGAGCATGCTATTACTCAGCTCATTATTAGTATTATTAGTATTATTATTATTATTACCATCGTAGTCATCATCATCATCATGAAAACCCCGCTGAGTGGGAGTGAAATACAGAATCTGCCTAAATTAGTAGTAGGTTTTAAATTACGCGTAAAACATTGAACATATTATATGTTTCCTATAAATGTATGTAATTTTTGGACATTTGTCAACTAATGTCTCTCATAATAAGTGGAATTAATTTAATTGACTAAGAACTATAATTTAAGCTAACACGCTAATTTTAAATCCCTAAACTACTTTTGGCTGATCCTGTATATTTAGATAGCCAATTCCTATCTTGGCTTGCTGGTTTGCACAGAACAAGAAACAGTGTTTAGTCAATCGGAGACGTAAACCACTGAGCTAAGCTGGTTGTAGAAGAAAAAACAGGACATTTCTATTCAATCAGCCTCTGACATTATTCAAGATTATTCTGATTAATTGACAAGAATTTCCATAAACATATTAACAACGTATCTCCCTTCTCAATCTTTCGTTTTGTAATTCATAATTTTTCTACAAAATTTAACGTTGTCAACTTTTGCACAATTAATTTAATTTTCAGAAGCTCACAGAATAATTGAGACAAATGTCTGACCCCAGTTTATTCACAATAAAAATGACAGGTGGCGCGTTAATCTGACCGTGATGTATTTCCCCCCTTCCTTACCTTCTTAACAACTGCTCCTATTTTTTAATATATTTTTTTCAACAGTCCCCTCTTATTTTCCGGGCCAGTTCTCGAAATCCCGGTGGGCCGAGCCTTGATTCAAGAGGGGGGAGGGTCATCCACTGTTTCGAAGACACTGATGCAGAAACAGAGCAAGCAATTTGTCTCGGTCCAGATCTCTTAACAAGCTACGATTTGTGTGGGGGCAGATGGTCCTCGGGACTTACCGATCCGTCCCCGACGATGCTCGGAGCCAGTCGGGCGCGGCCGGTGGAGATTTAAAACAGCGTCCATGTGGGGCTTCTGCTAGGCAAATCGGCTCTCTAGGGAGCTCTGCAAGGAAAGAGGATTGTTTATTGTTTTTTTTTATTAAAGCGTTTTAAAGGCTGCTTAGAAAAAATATAATATATTTGAGGCAAAAGAAGGAAACATACTCACGTCATATTTAATAAAAAATATACATTTTTATTTGGGGTATTTAACCTAAGGTGACCATTTGCCTTTGGTTTTCAGAGACAGTTATTGAAATAAGGCACGTGTCCCGGATTGATTTTGTCATAATTTATAAAATAAATTACTGCAATATGAAATGTATACAGAAAATGTTTTGATTAAGTTAATTGCTCAAAGTTTAAGTGTGAAATACGAAACCTTACATATCCTCATATCTAGCGACGAGTATTTCTCACTCATTCTGAATATTATGTCTTAAATTTTGGCTCCAACTGCATATAGACTATCTTACTACATTTATGCACTATACTCTATTAATTTATTAAACAAATATTTCGTTACATTTTATAAACTTAATTTATTGATACCATCCAATATTACAACTATTAATAATATGACTAAAGTGTGTTTTATGCACCATATAAATGGCAACTACATTCTTCAAATCCCATCATTGATTTTATAAATTGCTCTCCCAGCAGATGCCAAGAAAGATAAGCTCACTTTAATAGCCCGACGGGTAATTAGACGTGTAAGTTATATCGAATTATTGAGGGGCATTGTATCGTATCGATAACTAGCATAATACCCGTTTAAAAATCAACTGCTTCATTTCTAGTTGTGAAAAGTTTCTCATTGCCATTTCTTGGACAACAATATTTGAATGAGAATAATTTTTAGTGACACTTCAAGTCTGGGAGGTGCATTTCAAATAAAGATTCTGTAGTAGATCAAATATTTACTCCAATTAAAGTGTGAAACTGTTCCTCAACTGAGAATATCACTATAAACAACATTTTTTATATATACCTTTTCGAATTTTGGTGCCCCCCCATGTGAAGTTTTTGTCATCAAGTATTCGGTTTTTTAAGAACCCCGCCCCCCATTTTGGAAGCCACAATTGAAATTTTCAGTCACGTTTTCTCTCCTTTAGGCTAGGGCCACCTCAACTGACTGAAAAATGTCAGCTTCCTAGGTCTACTGAGCTTCGAGAGTATTTCAATTTTGTTTTCCCCATTTTGGCCTCTTTGGGAATTTTCTGTCACCAAATATTTCTGCACCCTTTTGGGTGATAGCTGTCAGCTAGCACCACTCCTATGGTGAATGGACTAGAGCAATGCTCCACGTATCATTATGGCATGCATTGAACTTCGACTCTATTACATGTACCCTAAAACACACACATCCGAACTATCATGTTCCTAGCCAATAAGCCTACATTAACCAAATAACCAGTTTCAAACCGGTTCCAACTGGATAGGTTATACTAGTATCTTCATTTGGTAAGTTATCAATGCACTGGCTGTCACATTAACCGAAAAATAACACGAAGGAAGTAGCTGACTGCCTTCGGGATCGTTTTTCAACAAATAACATTGTCTGCTTAGAATCAATATTTAAATATTGGACTGTCCATATTGGTTCATATTACGAGTGTTCTGGTTATTTATGATTTAATACTATATTGTAATCTTTTTACTGCGTCTTACTATCCATCCAGGCTATAAGCATTATAATTATGCCTGCTCTGCTGGGCTAAGGAAGGTATAATACAGAAAAATTCAGCCCCCATTTAGGTAAAGGGAGGATTAGAAACTATTCAGTAAAAATAAACCTCAGAATATCAGGCCGGGATCTGAGCTTTGACCTCCCCATCATTGGCAAACTGGACTATATGAGACTGACATTTAGTACTTGTGCCCACCAACGCAACTCGAGTAGTTAATTGTTAAAAAAAATACTAATAAGTTTACAAAAATTTAACATGTTGTATGAATTTACACCTAATATCTATTTACCATACTATACCACTTCCTTATTACTAATAAATAAAAATGAAATCTAGTCTGTGTGTTTGTTTATTGCTCAATCACAGCCGATTATGCTGACACTTCGCGTGGATATAACCTGGAGCCCTGTTTAACGCATAAGCTATAATATTTCTATTTAAACCTAATAAGATTAATGTTTTTTTCAAATATTATCTCTTAAAGCAACTGATCAATCATTGTATTCTCTTATTTATTTATCTCTTACTTGATCGCTAAATCAGCTCCCAATCCAAAAAGTAATTACAGACCTTATTTACATTTGTGTAGTAACATTTTAACTTCAAGACTAAGAATATTTGCAAAGTAACTTATGGATGTCTGAATATGTGCACACCAGTTCATCCATACCTTAGCGCCTTGGGCCGCTTAGCTGTTGGCACGGACTACTTTCAAATATAGAAATCTGATTCTTTGCATTCTCACCATATAAAACTTAGAAATGTGAAATTGATTGTTTATTTATAATATATGTTTTTAAGCCTGACACCTTAGACCGTTTGACCACTACTTCAATTAACATTAAAACCCGGAAAAAAGCTTTTACTTGGTATATATTTACGTGCATGAGGAAATATTGTGGTGTGCATCTTGGATTTATTAGATTCACCCTTACATTATAATGTGAGTTTTACGCCTTAAATTAGGTGATGCGATATGTGGACAACTCCAAAACCAGAAAACATACAAAGGGAATAAGGGGAAGTGTATACGCCTTTGTGCGGAGGGGTAGTAGAGAACGATAAGTTTTAAAAAAAGCTCAGTACACCCGACCAGGATTCAAACCCCGATCTCCCCATCATCAGTAGTTCAATATATAGAGGGAGTGACGCCTTAGACGATTCGGGACCTATGCTGGAATTACTAGGAAGTTATAATCAATCAAATCTCATCAGATGAAGCCACCCACCGTTGAGGTGGCTCCGGCTAGAAACTAGGAAGGATTGAAGATGACTAAGGGCAAGTTTCATAGTCAGACTTTATACGCCTCATAAGCGATGCTATTAAATACAAGACAACACCTATTAATACCACGATGGAATAGGCCAGTTTCCTATGTGAAACCGCCTCAGTCCATTCGAGCTTAGGTAGGTGTCTTATATTGATTGGTTTCGAGACACACTTGAAGCGCACTAATTCTGACTATGGAATTGGCTCTAGGACGAGAGTCAAGATAGTGTCCCAAAAATGAAAAATATGTGGAAGGATTTCAAGACAGTTCTAATGTTTATCAAACGTATGTACAGTTTGAAACCACATGTGAAAAATCACATAGTCTTGGATTGGATACATTGAAAATATTATTCAAAATAATATAAAGCAAGCAACAGCACGTAACTGACTATTTAAAAGTTAGATAATATAGTTCAATAAAATTGGTGACCTAGCAGTCTAGCGGTAAGGTGTCAGACTTCAATGCTGGCGTCCGGGGTTCAATCCTCGGTCCCGGCATAGATTTATCTGATTACCAAACCCTTCCTTCACCTCTGACAAGACATCTTGTGAATGTGGGGAATGCCAGGCCTCCACCGTGGTTCGGATTCCACGTTAAACTGTAGGTCCTCCATTTCATCTCACAATCACCCTACCGTTACACATTAGCGTAAGTGCGTATAACCTGAACGGGTAGTAAGATGCGATGCTAATAATAATAATAATAATAATAATAATAGTTCTATAAAATTTATTAGTTTTGCGATTTTTTTTCTCTGCCCCTCTCACTTAAATCTTAGGCGAAACACATTTCGGTTATAGTGAACTTAGGACATGTGAACCAAATAGCTGGGGCCATATTTGTTCACTACAAGCAAGATGTCTGTAAGATACTATAGAGATATGGATGCCTTAGACCTAGCTACCCAAGAAAAATATAAAGATGGCTCTTTACAGGTATGCTAGAGGGTCTCACACACGGTCAGCTCGGTCTGATCAATCTGAACTGTGTATGCAAGGAAGGCTTACTGATCAGCTCAAACTGATGGACTGACTGATGAATTTCCATCAAACTGGACTGTGGACTGACCGTCCATCACTCCGAACTGACCTTGTATGGGGAGAGCGGGTGGGAGGTCAGATCCAAAAGATCTAACCGTCAGTCTGCTTCCGAGTGTCGTGGAGAAAATGGTGATCTCCCATTTCGTGCCCTCGGGAATTTCTACCTGAAAGTTTCCATCTAGTGTACTCAAATATTCAGGCATTATTATTAATTAAGCATTATGTTTGTTTGTCCCGTCTCGTGTACTGAATAGAAAAAAATAATCTCTTAAGATTTTGAATCGCTAACGAATGCTTTACTGGCAACTTTTACACCTTTTTTGAAGTGAGAACAACTTCCATAACACATAATTTCAAATTACCTAACTAATTAATTAGGTTAGGTTGGGTTAGACATGGTCATTATTTAAGTAGAAGACACAAAAGACGACCCAGTGACTTGGACCTACCCTAGTCCACGAGTGATGAGCGTTTCACTCTTGATAAGGGGAAAGTAAGTGGAAAAGTCACGAGTGATTCAAAGTCGTGAGCTATTTTTTCTTTATTGTTTGGTACACGAAATGGTAAAAACAATTGCATATAATGGGGCAAATAAGAATAATATCTACCTATTAATACCTCACAAATATTTTAGTGTACGATTCAGGTAGAAATTTCCTAGTACACGAGATGGGCATGAACCGTAGCAAACGGAATTGTGGGTGGGTCTCCTATATTTATTGATACGATTTTTTAGTGAGAATTTAAGTACAATATAACATTTTAATTGTTTGAATAAACTTATTTGTATTGTACATTCGTGCTTGTGCCTGCGAGTGTTAAATATCTTCCTGGTCGAAAGACATTCTTATTGAGGTATGGTGAGAGCAAGAATTCTTGTGGAGGGAATGAATTAAAGATTATTAATATGAGAATACTATCTTAGCTTCAATAGCCAGTCCTTCATCCACAATTTTCTATTCTTTTCTTTCTTTTGCTTACGATCTCTAACAATAAGTGCAATTGCAGCACACAATAATTAATCCATATTAAAGCCTAAAAACCACAAAACATCTCCCGCATCAACCACGTTCTATTTCAGACTGACCGTGTGTGTCCTAATCTTCTGTTCAGTCCAAACTGACAGATTGTACTGATCAGTCCGTACTGACAGACTTACAGATGTATTTCGAGTTCTTGATGCCATAGAGTGAGTAAGGAGGTTGAGGAAATGGGAATTTTTGAAATTTCCAGAATGTATGTAAGAAACTATTTCTCATTATGGTATCAGATTTAAATGTGTTAGGCAAGTATAAGAGCCACTCCATAAAGTTTGTTTATCTGTTGTGTCATTGTCTATCTACCGCACGCAGAGGTCATATAGTATATATATATATATACTCGCCCCTGTGCATGAACACGTGCACCTCAAGGCCGTAATTTTATAATTTGGATTATAATTTTAATTAACTACAATCAATAGGATAACAACTTTTCTTCCGGGCCACGCCAAATACTTCAGATAGACGAGAGGATAAAAACCTATGTACAGTGTTTATTAAACATTCTCATTCTGGATGATCTAATGCAATCCATGTATCGAGTAAATGGAAGTAAAACGCAGGTCGTGGCGTAAAACGGTGTTTTTGCCCACATCGGTGGGCACACGGAAGATACGTCAAACTAGTCTATCATTTCCATGTGATGGAGAGGTCAGGGTTTGAGTCACGTATATGTGTACTGAAGGTGATTACAAGCAGTTTAGGTCTAATGGGGAATTGGCTGGTGTTCGAGTCTTGACTCTATTTACAATCCTTGAAGTGAGTTATTCAAATCTCAACTATTATTTTTTTGCGCTTCATCTTAACGCACGTTTGAGTTACACTCTTGAGCACTAGTTACACTATTGTGTTAATGTTTATAAAGATTAAATTTAAGGAAATTATAATTGCATGGCTACACCGGGCGTGGTTATTCCAGGCAAAGCTTGTATTAACTTTAAACAGAGAGGGGGGGAAAAATCTCTTCGTTTGATATTTTCCGACCCAGTTTTTAATAAATTTAAAATATGTTAATGACAAATTTAAAATTTCAGCTTCAAGGTGCACATTTTTGTGCACACAAAATACTAATTTTAAAATTTCATTTATTTACGTGCGATAGATATCACGTAATGCTCATGACAGACAGACAAACTAACTCTTCATTTTATTAAGATGGATATTAATACCTATTAGGAAAATTTATAAAATAGTAAAATGTTATCAATTTTAAATAAATGTGTTTGTATTTTAAAAATAATTTCTTATGTAAATTGTACTATAACAAAGCTTGAACCGTTTAAAATATAATAGCTCACTTGTGATGTCTGATACAAAACTACAAGGTATGTAAATGTATATTATTTTCTCACTATTAATTACACTTATGTGATAATGTAGGAGGAAGATAGCCTATGTTGTATAGTGAATGTTCCTGCACCTACGTGGAAAACGAGTAAGAAACCATTAAGGAAAATACCACTCCATTACACTCAATTGGCATTCAAACAGAGACCTTCTCATCCCCAACAAACCAGAATAAATGACCTTAATATTTTGATCACTCACCCACCAGCGTGGGGTAGATAAATCAATGTCAAATCATAAAACATATAAATATGATAATGTAATATTCTGCGGAACTTTCTTACATATTGCCATCTCGTTTTAAAGTTTTCAACTTCTTGATCCAATAAATTATTTTAAATTTATTATGTGGCCATTATTTGCAGAGAAAATATCGCACGTGAATTATGATAAACCCCCTGCCTCCCTCTACTACATTGACTCTTTGAGAGATGAGAAGGTTATTACTTTTGAAAACTAATATGGAACATCTTTGTGAAATTTTGATGTAGGTAAAACTCATATAGATTTACTCGTACCAATTTTAATGCCTGAAAGATCTAGATTAGAATTATTTTTAAACTTTTTTATCACCTTTCAGCCAGTTTTGGTCAATTTAGATACTCCTTGCAGGATGCTTACTTACTTACTCTATGGCATTAGGAACTTGAAAATTTATTTCCGCACTTAGAAAAGTACACCACTAGCTAGTTCTATCCAGTCCACTTCATCACACTCTATTCCTATCCTTATAATTAGCTAGTTCTATCCAGTCCACCTCATTACACCCTATCCTTATAATTAGCTAGTTCTAGTCAGTCCACCTCATTACACCCTATCCTTATATATAAATAGTTATATCAAGTCCACCTGATTACATACTATCCCTATCTCAAGCTATATCTTTCAGGTCCATTCTAATGTTATCCTCCCATCTACGTATAGGTATTTCCAATGGTCTCTTCTATTGGGTTTTAGAGTCTCCCATTCACTCTGTATGGCCTGCCCATCGTAATCTACGGGACTTTACTATCGTAACAATATATTGTGACGAGTACATGGTATGTAATTCTTCATTGTGTAGCTTCCTTCACTCCCTTGTAGCCTCATATATCTTTGGAGCAAATATATTTACAAGCACCTTGTTTTCAAACACCCTAAATTGGTTTTCATCGTGTAAGGTCAGATACCATGTTTCACACCAATAATGATATCAATCATAAATGTGTGTAAGGTTTATTAGGTCCTAAAGAATCGTATTGTGATGTAAAAAATGTGTCCCTCTGATCTGACTCATTTATAATCACAAATCGGAAAAGTTGCTATTTTTGTATTTAGTTTAGTCCTGAGAACACTTAAAAAGTAAATATGATACTGTAGTTTGAAATATTATTTTCAAATATGTTCGCGCTAAAATATATATCCCTGTTGAAAGACACAAGGATTGAGGCAACAACCTCGTCTAGTGTAGTTAGCCAGTAATAGATGGATCAGAGTTCGAATTATTGCCAGGTGGTTTTAAATTAGTAGTTTTATACTCTCACTACAAGCAAATGCGATTAAATTACTTATAAACTTCAACTTCCATCATTAGGGTAGATATGGTTATATCCCGGACAGGTAATAATAAACGGAATGATAAAATTAAAACCCCATCTCCTTTTCTAGTTTTATTTATTTCAGTGTACTTCGTTAGAGAACTCCCTGAAGCTAATTTTTAGAGCGTGCATCACATGCTAATAAACTATGTGGCATGGTCGGATAGAAATTGTAAATTTTAACGAACACTATTGCACGGGGATTATTTCTGACTAAACATTAATGGAGATACATAGTTAATAGAAGTTCCTAATTCTGAATACTGTTGAGATATTAAATGATATCTGAATAAAAACTGCATTGAAAATACCATTTTTGACCATTTTAGAATTGCTTCACAGATAAGCATTGTGCACAAAATGTTAACCTCTGTGTGAATTCAAGAGACAATAGATGAGTTTTGAATACGATAAATGTAGCTTGTATTTAGTTTGATAAACCAAATTTGGAAAGAAGACAAATTCTATTAAGAACCTGTCTCAACCCGTGGATAACATATAATTTAAATAAGTAATATGGCTCCAAACAAAAGTCATATAATGTTTTCTGTATTTTACATTAGAAAACGCTGGAATTGAAACCAGTGACAACATTTAATAAGTGTTTTTAAACAAATCAATGAAATCAATAAATAACTTTTTTCATTTACTCAACCAACCAGCCCCATGGTGTATTGGTCATAGTACCTGTCTACGATCTTAGGAGTCTCGAACTCGATTCCCGGCTGGTATATTGGGTATTTTTCCCGAAAGGGGAGTTACCCCAATGATCACCAAGCTCTGGGTAATTAGGCTTAAGTTAGGTTTAAGTGTTTCCACTGGTTCTACACCCTCATACCCCCTATCGCCATCACCTAATCTCATTGGGACATGGAAAGAGCCTCTATGGAATGGATGTATGATTAGTATATTCGGGGGTCCCCTGGTCCTAGTACATTAGTACTGGCTAATCCTTACACTAACTGGGCTACGAGGGATGTAAACCAGACGCGCAATATTATTTATACTTACTCATTTCCCTGTTGTCAAGTGAAGAATGCAGAAAAAATATATTTTAAGAGAAGTTCAATCGTAATCTTGTATCTAATATTCCAGTTAATTGGTCATGGGATGTACTTATAAGTGAATTTATTGATACTGCCGGTAAGGATCGAGCCCTGCTCCTTGGATTCATAAATATATTCACAAATCACGTGTTTATTTGATTAAAAACCAGAAGAAAAAAAATCGCCAAATAATAAAGGAAAAAAAACACTCTTTCAGTCTCAGTAGCTCCGATCTATCGATTTTAAAAAAAAAGTTAGAAACTTTGTAAAGTGGGAAAGATATATTATTTCCCCTCCTCCCGATCTGAACCCTCCATTTCCGTCCCTACTAGTAGCTGATGGGAAAGTTAATATCTGCCATAGACTGTTGAGCGCCGAGACGCTGCCACGTGACGCCAGACTCAGCGCCAGTTCCGTTGGGAACCCCCTCCCCTCGACCCGTCTGTCACATGTCATATGGCGCAGGCTGGCCACACACGTGCAAACAAATTGCTTCGGGCGAAGAGAAACAGTCTTATATCCTTGGGAAACGCTTTTTTTTTCGGGTGTAGTATTTATCTCTTTAGTAAGTCCTTTAAAAAAATCAAGCTCTTATAAAATATATTTTGCTTTTATATAAATATATATAATTGAAAGTTGGGATTTATAGCATAGACTATAAATTATATATATTTTAAACCATACACTATATTAATTTATGTGTAGTGTTTATTAGGTTTTATTTATACATACAGAGTGTTTCAGTGAAAACGTGAACAAATGAAACAGGACATAGGGGATGCTCTACCGAACATTTTGAGACAGGGAACGTCTGGTCTGCGAAGTCAGCTAAGGGGGATATGGACCTAAACATGTATAACACTGCTACTGATGTCTGGTTTATTTACAGCTAATCATTACATGTAATTTATCTACATTTAGCTGTAACATTACGAACAGTTAGTACTGTACAATATACCATATCATTGACAAACCGGAGGAAACCTACCGTATCGTGCCTAACAACAGTTGCTCAAAATGACGGCCACCAACCCCAATGTAAGCATGACATCGGTGTACGAGATTCTGCCGCATCAGTTCAAATATTCCATGAGTGTTGCGAACCACATCACAGGTGAGGACAATCCTAGCAATCAATTCCAAGTCTGTGTCCACTCGGGTCTCATGCACAAGTGATGAGATATCCCATATGAAATAGCCTTCAGGCTTTCACCCACATGTTTAGGTCCATATCCCCCTTAGCTGGCTTCGCAGACCACACGTTACCTATCTCAAAATGTTCGGTAGAGCATCCCCTATGTCCTGTTTCATTTGTGCACGTTTTCACCGAAACAACCTATATAAAATTGAAAGTTGGACTATGCATATTCTATAGACTATATATATAGTCTCTATAGTGTATATATATAGTTCATAGTCAATTTTAAATAAATCATTGCAACAAAAGAATGATTCGCACCAGGGACTACACTCATATATTCTTCAGCAATGCTTGACTATCAAAACCCTTAGAATCCACTGGAATTCCAACCAACAACGTATTACAGAGAGGACTAAGAATTGTTTAAGGATACTCACCCTTAATGATTTTCATCACAATATGAGGCCAGTATACATTATTTAATTAATATATTTAGTCTAGAAGAACAGTAAAAGGATGAATCATTTTAAATAAATGGTAGAAAGTGGTAATCCCCTGTTTATAAGGTGGGAATGTGAGTGTGTAAGTGCATCTGGACTGGCCTCCTAACAGTGGGTACAGCTCATGAATAGCCTTGTATTTAAAAATTAAACATACAATTTAAATTTGAGCTCAGTTTTAACTCAAAATACAATTATTAAACACTTTTGTACTTTTAAATTTTTTATTACGTTTAATACAATGTTTATATTATTGACTAAGTATGTTTGTAATTATAACTGATATGAAATGCATCCCCATTAGTTTTTTAAGCGTAGCCTATGCCACTATGGCTTATCGGTTAGACATCCCTGGTCTTCTACAAACAGTGGCGGATATGTAACCGTCTTATGAGGTTGGAGCCCCTGTATGTGCGGCTACTAGACCCGATGTAAGCATGTGATAATGATGTCTATATGGTGCTAATAGAAGTTTGAACCTAATTTAAAGTTAATTAAACAAACCATTGAAACCATGGGAACAATTCCCCTTTGCTTAAAAAATACTTATGATACCACCAGGAATCAAACCTGGCACCTGTTGATTAGGAGCTAAGAATTCTGACCACTAGAGAAAACGTCCAGTCACCCGCATTAGTGCTGTGAGAGAATGGGAAAACCACGCCAAATCTCCAGCAATCCAGTAGATATATCGTGAGATTGATATCACCTGGATAACTGGATCACAGATGCAGCTGGTTGTCTTATTCAATGTCCCAATTCCAGTCACTATGACACTTTCTTGAGGAATGCGCTGAAAGGAAACATTATCAAGTTATACCAGGTATTAGACTTGGGGGGGGGGCTCTTTTTAATACAGGCATATCCAACCTCCCCCCTCAACTGGGGGCCACATATATTCTTGGGGAACTTCAAGGGGGGCCATACCTTAAATGTATTTAACCTAATGACAAAATATAATAAAAACATGAGTAAGTAATTATTTATTTAGATATATTGCCCAAGTACGATTCTAAAAACTTACTTTTGGAAACTAGCGGGTATTTACATCAGCTGCAAGAGCTTAATTTCTTGTTTATTTATGTAATTTGAAGTATTTAAATCTGAATTGGTGGACATAACAAAACAAACTCGATGGCCGCAAGCAAGCCGTGGCCCGCAGGTTGAATAGTCATGCTTTAGGAGGTAAGTGCTTTACCATCTTAGCTAAGGTGGCTAACACAAAACTATACAATAAGATATGCTTTGCAACACTAGCAATGCTAGCTAATATTACATAAATACTACCCACCCCGAATAATACCAATACACATAGACATCCTGCATTATCAAAGATTTACAAAACCTTATTATGTCTCATATATGTGCTTTTCTCACCCTATAGTATCAGCCAACAACCATCGCACGACCGCTGCACATCAAATAATTCTGAAAAGAAGACCGACACCCCTTAGAAAAGTGGATCGACGAGACATCGGTATGCGGTGATCTAGGCCTACGCAGATTGGCCTAGCCGACTGACAGACGACCTCATGCGATCTTCACCAGCTTTCCGGAATGACGTGCCTAGATGATAACGGTTGCTAACAAGAGAATCATGTTGTTAGCACGTGTTGGCAACGTGGCGTTATACTTTTAATTCCCTTTGCTCCCAGTGAGTTTTCTTTGTAAGTGAAAGTAAACTAATGTAATTCCAGAGCCGTTTTTTGAAAGGTCTTACCGTTTAGCCGCAAGAAACCTCCAAAGAAAGGTTCTCAGCTACTTTAAAGTTGCTCTGCCATTTTGAATTTTTTCGGGGGTTAAAATTTAATTTTTTTAATTTTTGAAATTTCCAGTCGGTTACAGGCTAGAATTTAGAAGTTTGCCAAATTTCAAGTTTATAGATTATCTGGAAGTGGGTAAACATTAATATCAGTGAGTGAGTCATCCGTGGGGCTCTATAGTATTATAATAATGAAGATACCCCCCCTCCTTTTATCCATCAACTAGACCTATATAATGCTGGTGCTCAGCTAAAATTGTTGACTATTAATTCTGACAAAACCATTAAAGGTCCTGGTCTGGACTTGGATATAATCGCTCCAGGATGTTAAAATATAAACCCTTTTAATTTTGTAAAATATTTAAATATAAATTACTTATAATGGGTTTGGGTGTTTGAACACTTGGTTAGTTATGTGATTAAAATCGTTCTGTGTAGGCGTCAGTAATTTCTCACTTGAAGATTTATTTTGTAAAGTAAAATTGTTTTATGGAACACTTAATATTCCCTTTTGCCACTTGGGCCCTAGTCTCTTAGTAATATTTAGACTTATTAGTAGGTAGTCACTTTTTGATTCTTTTTCTTGTTTAGATTTAGTTTAAAATATAGTTTTTATTGCACTTGTGGTTACTAATAATTGTTTAACTTTAAAATTTGGTAATGTTTAATTTATAGATGGAATTTTGTAGACGTATCTTGTTTGAAGAAATTATAGAAGTAATTTATTTTTGTTGGTTAAAAAGTTATAACTTTAACAATACCGATTCGTTTAGTGAGAAATTACCTGTATTCTAATGTTTTCTATTATAAAGTTACATATTAACAAGTCGAAATCTTCTCAATTACTTCTAAGTTGGTGGAAGTAATAGTCCCACGGAAGTTTGGATTATGTTGTGAAGTCAAACCTTTGTGTAATTTATTTTGATCAGAATTTATATTTAAAATTAAATTTAAACTTAAAATTTAATAATTTAGTCAGAATTCACAGTGGTGATTCAGGCACTTTTTTTAAACGTGTAGAGGAGCTCTTCAAGCTCTTTATTGTTATACTAAGGAGTTAAAGGTTTAATGGTTTAAACTGTTTGTTTAGTCGGCATTCACAATGGTGATTCAAGCGCTTTGTTAACCGTGTGAAGAGCTCTTTAAGCTCTTTGATAGTCCGATAATGTAAATACCTTATACCTTTATATTTCAAGCTCTTTATGCTCTTTATTAATATACTAAGGAGCCAAAGGTTTAATGGTTTAACCTATTTGTTTAGTCGGCATTCACAATGGTGATTCAGGTGCTTTGTTAACCGTGTGGAAGAGCTCTTTAAGCTCTTTGATAGTCCGATAATGTAAATACCTTATACCTTTATATTTCAAGCTCTTTATGCTCTTTATCAATATAATAAGGATTCAAAGGTTTAATTTTTTAATCTGTTTGTTTATTCTGAAGTCACAATGGTGATTGATTCGCTTTGTTAACCAATAGAGGAAATCTTTAAGCTCTTTATTATTATATTAACGATTTTTTATTATTATTGGGTCTCTTCCAGACAAATTCATATAAATAAATAAATAATCCATGATATAACTCTTTTGTTTCAAACGTATTCTTCTTCAAGGACTACTTTGAGATAGTGAAATATATCTTCAAATGTACTGCGCAAGCGCAGTCTCTGATATATTTATATGATTTTTTAACACTATTCAATTCACCTTGTGAGGCCATGTATTATTTATTTACCTCTGTTGTCATACCTTCAATAAATAATTCAATTTTTTCTTAAACTTGCAAATGTTACTATTTTTGTTACATTAAAGTCCTTATATTATTATTATTATTATTATTAATAGCACCGCGTCTTACTACCCGTTCGGGTTATACGCACTTACGCTAATGTGTAATGGTAGGGTGATTGTGAGATGGAATGGAGGACCTACAGTTTAACGTGGAATCCGAACCACGGTGGAGGCCTGGCATTCCCCACATTCACAAGATGTNATCCGAACCACGGTGGAGGCCTGGCATTCCCCACATTCACAAGATGTCTTGTCAGAGGTGAAGGAAGGGTTTGGTAAACATAAATTCCTTATAGATTCCGCCCACCCTCTTCCCGGATATTGTGAACTCTAGCGGTTAGGGATGGAGGTGGTGAACGGTACAGAATTTAAAATTAAATTGACGCTGTTCTCCTAGCCTCTCATAAATACGTATATTAATCAGCCATATTGTCGGTTAAAAGACAGATATTGATAAAGTAGTCAAATATATTAAATTTCCTAACATCTCCAAAAAAGTCTGCACAAACATTTATTTGTTTTGATTCACCCCTATGGAATGTATTTAGATTAAGTGTGAGTACCTCAAGGTTATTAACATCCGGGACTTCCTAAGCACAATATTATAGACGTAGGGTAGCCGTTTCGGGGGTCGAATAGTCTAACGCGTGACTCTCGCATTAGACTGGACTACCACTGATGGAGAGTCCGTGGTTTGAATCCCAGTCATGAGTACAGATGGTTGTTTAACCTAAATGGTTTTCCATTCTCCCTCCTCATATATGTTGGTATAGTTTAACTAAATTCAACCTTTCTCAACACTAACAATTATTATTGTAATTATTATATTTGAGTATAGCCCCCAAACGGGTAGTATGATAAAAAAATGTACATAATACTTGTGCTACCAGAAACAATGTTGGAATGGTCAATAAGCTTTTCTTTGCCTGGAAAAAACATTTCACTAAAGAACTAATACGTAGAATATTTTGTATTACTGTTGATTTATGTTTTGGTTTGTATTCTCTCATTCTTTTTTGTAAATAAAAATAATAAAGGTACGAGGACATAAATGGCTCACTTAATGATCGCTGAAATTGCTTTCATAGTAACCTATATTTATACTCTATTCACAAATTTCTAGAACTTTCTGAACAAAGGTTTACATTCTTCAGCAGTCCTTATCGCTAATAACTTAAAAGTAGTTTTAAACAACATTTCGGCAACAGCTGTCACTTTTATCAAAACCTCTCAAAACACCCATGAGTACGTGAAAGCAGACTTTTTAAATATTTTGACTTAAAAAAATATTAAAAAGTAAAACAATACAATTTTAAGGATACTTCATATAAAAAATTAAGTCCTGATATACCGATTTGTAAAGAAAAAAGTGAAGTTTCATTCAGTATTTTGGCCAAACTTTCTTTTTAATCTACCATTTTTAAATGTAAATTCAAATATAGATTGCAACCTTATAAATGTATATTGTGTAGATTTTCACATAGTTTAAATAAGCCTTCTGATTGACTCTGTAGGTAAGTACCCTAATTTTTTGTAGTTTTTTAGTTAATATTAGTAAAGAAACCTTTTTTGATAGTCATTAAATATTAAGAAAATTAATAAACTCTTCTATACACTGGAGTTGTGTATTTTCATATTTTTTTAATGCACAGAATCGTTATATTTCTTATTACGTTTATCCTATCATATCATACTAATATTATAAAGAGGAAAGGTTTGATTTTTTGTTTGTTTGTTTGTTTGTAATGAATAGGCTCCGAAAC
>CABFOV010005667.1:0-22176 GCA_902141375.1 Timema poppense
AAATACTCAAAGTGGTTGCGCCCTGTTGAAGATGACCAGTATAAGGCTTATTGTACATTTTATAAATCGAAATTTGATGTAAACCACAGTGGGTTGAATGGAGTGAAAATTCATGTAAAAGGTAAGAAGCATTTGAAACTAGCCTCTGCCCTACTCCAAGGTGTTTTTTTATTAATATCTAGTCCCAATGTTCAATATAATGCTCGACCGTTTACCTAAGGAATTTTTTTGCACCACGTCTTATTGACCGTTTGGGCTATACGCCCCTTAAGGTATTTTGTGGTCAAAAAAGGTCACCAAAAAGTAACGAATTTTTGTTCCTCTAACTGAGTAGACACCCTGTTTTGAGATATAACAAAAATACTTTTTTAAATTCTTTAGGAAAAAATTAAATTGTTAAATATGGTCAAGTTGCATATCATATTAAAGCTTGTAAAATCCTAAAGAGAAGGTCTTATAGTTTTTGAGATAGAGCACTTGGAAGATTTTAAAATGTGGCCAAAATCACGCAAATTCCAAAACTTTGAAAGCCATTAACTCAAAAACGGAATGTAAAAAAAATTTGAAATTTCATATTTTTCATCCATTTAATAAATAGAACCAGTGTTCCAAAAATTATCTTGTTCAGAGATGTGAAGGTCCAGACCATTGGTTGATTTCACATGGATTTACCCATATTCTTTAAATTGAAAAATGACTCCTGGACATGTAAATTGAACCCTAGGCCTTTGGTTTGATTTTCACAGTGATTTGAATTGAAATACCATCAGTTCTGGTTCCTGGTCTTCAAACAAAATTATTAAGGTTCTGGTTCTAGAAAAATGAACGTTCCTTTCATTTCTTTATTATGTTCCCTGTTTCTTAAAAATTTCTCTTTACTAATTTTAATTTCATTAAAATATTTGTAATTAAAACATGATATCAAAACACAATATACTACTACAAAATGAGTTTAAAAAATACAAATAATCCAGGATCTTGATAATTGCACAATTTATTAATTAAAATTAATGGTTCTATTTGATCAGGAGAATTTTTTTTGCATAGTTCTAAAAATAATAAAAAGACAGCCTCTGTGGTCTAGTGATCAAGTTTCTAGCTAAGATCCAGAGGTCGCAGGTTCGATCCTTGGTGTGTCCAGATTTTTCTATGGAGTAGTGTGTCATCAACAGGGTGAAACTCACCCTGCGTGGATAAATGAAGAATAAAGAAGTAGCAGCTCTGGTTTAGAAAACTGAGCTTAGCAATTTAAGGGTTTGTTGTGCTGAACACATGGCATCCTTTATTCACAAAAGTTGGCACTAACATAAGGGGGTTTGGGGATAATTTGGGTATAGATTATAATTTATTGAATAAAACCTAAACTAATTATTAAGGATACCGGTACCGCTACACAAAAAAATTATGTGTATACATCATGGGTACCTATAATATAATGCCAAAATAGTATTGGTAGCATTGATATTGGCTTCTATAAAGAAACTTTGTTTATAGTTTCATATGTGAAGAAACTTCAACTTTAAAACAGTCCTACTATTATTGAACCAGCTGCAGTATTCTTATTAAGGTATGTATACAATACATATGTCTATTATACATTTTCATCAGATTGAGTCATATGTGACTTAGGTTTTTAAGTTATTTAACAATTTAAAAATGGGGTAATTTGAGTATAATTTTATATGAAACTAAAAACTAACCACATTTTTTGTTTTAGATCATGCCACATACATACATCAAGAAGAAACCTCAAACTTATGATTCAAATTATCTTGAAAAATGCCAGAAAAGAAGTTCAGAATGGATCATCAGTGTATGCAGCAGCAAAAAAATACAAAATTCCATACAAAACATTGAGGCAGTGGCACGAGTTTCCTCCAACGCATCAAGCAGCTGGCAGGGGAACAGTCTAACCAAAGATGAAGAGAAGTATATAGTAGTAGCCTTAGCTTACACTGCAAAATGTGGTTATCCCCTAAAAAAAATGGACATCCAGAAAGGATTTTCAACCTGGACGAGACAGGCCTTGATACTGAGCCTACTAAAGGTAAAGTGTTTGTCTCAAAAAGTGCTAGAGTGACCTGGAGTGTGGGTAGATTAGGGTATGGTGTCCTCTTTGTAGCAAGGGCTAATGGGGAACGTTATCCACCCTGTGTTATTTATAAAGGCTTGCAAAATACTTAGATACGTGTACTTGCTGGTGAATTATATGATGCAACAGAATCTAGTTGAATGCATGACTATATCTTTGAAAATGGCTCAGTGTATTTTTCAATCAAGTGAAACATCTTGCAAAACCAGTTTTAGTGCTTTTCAATGGGCATGGCAGTCATTTGACTTATAATGTCACCTGTACAGTCATAGAAATGACATTCTTTTGTGCCTCCCTCCAAACACATTTCATGCCCTTCAACCATTGGATGTTGGCGTATTTGGTCCAATGAAGAATACTTGGAAAGATATCCTGCAGACATGGTACTGTGAGTGAGTCCTGCCTAAAAAATACAGATAAGGCTATATTTTCAACTCTTTTAAAAAAAACTTGTAGCAACCTCTTTCAAAGCAGATCATGTCATTGGAGGTTTTAAGGGCTCTGGTAAATAAATAAATAAGTAAATAAATCTGTTCTGGGCAGTAGAATTTTCTCGCTCAAACCAGCAGAGAATCTGATGCCTAATATGCCTAACGGCACACAAACTAGGCCTAACAACTCACAAGGAGTCACAAATATACTAAGGCCCTCAACATTTAGCCAAAATGAAGATGAAGGCCAAAATTTGCCAGCCCCATTGACTAACATTTCAGATATAAAGCTAGGCCTAAATTTACCAGGCCCATTATCAGTGGGTGCTGATGTAGGCCTAGTTAAGCCATCACCCATCACCAATGAAGAAACTGAGCGAAACATTATCACCTTAGCAGCCACAGCTGTACTTACAGCTTTAAGGAATTCTAAAACATTCATTTATTCATTGAATATGTAGTGGGGAATGCCAGGCCTCCACCGTGGTTCGGATTCCACGTTAACCTGTAGGTGCTCCATTTCTTCTCACAATCACCCTACCATTATATACATTAGCGTAAGTGCGTATCACCCGAATGGGTAGTAAGACGTGGTGCTAATAATAATAACATTGAATATGTACTATTAATAAAAAAATTATTCTACTGTTCTCTACCTTATTTCTTAGAATACCTACACTTAACTATGGTTTGGGTAATGTACAGTAGCCCCACGACATTTTGGTGCTGACTGACAGCTCACAGCTGAGAGCTGATGGCTTTGAAAAGTTATCATGTATCCCTACGCTGAACCAAATGATCTGGAAAAACATGTGTTTAGCAGCTGTCACTTCTGACAGTAAAAATTTAGGTATATACCTAAATTTTGATTGTCATAAGTCAGCTGTGAGCTGTCAGTCAGCACCAAAGAACCCATAGGGCTACTGTAGGTATTATTAAAGCTTAAAGCATGTTTTATTCTAAAAATATATATTATACCCAAATTCCCCCATCCATGGGGAATTTGGGTATAGTCAAACTTATGGTTACCATTTTGACAACATGGGGTTAATACACATGAAAATACTATAGAATCATTCTAGAAATTCACAATACTTAGATGGAACAGGGAAAAATTAAAAACTGTATCATGGTAACAAGCTACAGGTCTAAAACGTTGAAAAAGGGTCATTTTAATACCCAAATTACCCGACCCACCCTAGCCAACAGATTAAGGCCACTTGTTTGGTATGGTTCTATTGCGGACTGACGCCATGTAATTTTATTTTGTGTGTTTTTTCAATGGATAAAAGGTAAATGATCTAAAGCTTGTTTAATGCAGCTAAACTAGCTACTTATCATGTCAAAACCAAAAGGAAATAGTATGGACCTAGATGATTTTAGTCTATTTGTCTTAAATATTTGTATAGTATGTCTGTCAATTCATTTTATGTATAAAAATATTATTTTAGGCTTTATTAGCATGATATTAAAATAACCTTAACGGCATTATTCGTGATTTCAATTCAAACACTTTGAATTGAAAATGTTAGTACTTTCTTGAAACCCTTAATTTGTAGACATCAAAATAATAAATGAGTTAGCAGGGTTATTTAAATAAATTTTATTTAATTTACTTTAAGAACCATCTAAATAATAATTTTGATATTATGCCACTAATTCTGTCATTTAAGGAAATTCCAGAATAGGTAGTATTTATTTCCCCCCATATATCAAATAATTCAAATAAACATGTCCAAACTACACACAATGAACACAAACTTTGAATGACTTCTTGATATTTGAAAGCAGAGGGAAACGATTAACAATTTTCGACTCCGGCCCTTTATCCCTCCAAGCAAAGTGGCGGTTCAACAACTTAAATTGTTTAAATTTTGGTAAATTACTTTTAAATAAACTTCTTAGTATTTAGGTTATACTCCTTGTACAACAGGGCAGTTTCTCATTTTTCAGTATTCACCCTTCGTAGATATGTTTGCAGTCATTCAAAGCTAAATACATCTTATTTAGCTCTTAGCATAAATAGCAAACTGAGAAAACCCTACATGATAAGACAATTATCATTCCTCTAAAATCTGAACTAATTAGTGCTTATTGCTATACATGCTCAATGAACTAATTAGTGATTACTACTTTGTACTCATTGATACTTCTATAATCCCTTGTAAAATAAATATATTCTTCCCTCACAAAAACTCTTGGGAATAGGAAAAAAAAAAAAATTAAATTAAGTTTCAGAAAGAAGAGCATAAAATAAAATAAAATAAAATAAAACTAAACTTTTTTTATATAAAATTTAAGAACAGGTAAGAACTTTTATTAATATATATATAATACTACACTACATGAATAATGGATTAAGTAGCCAAGCTATTATATTTGTTAGTTACAGTTCTAACCTTAACTAATATCATTTTATTTAAATTGTAAAGTGATACCTGGACACAGGAAATCAGGGAGTCAACCCTGAACTGATAATTGAAATTAAGTTATTTTTTAGGAACCACAAGGTAAAGTAATTAATTTATGTGGCTGAAATTTAGTATAGCTAGACATTAATTTGAGGTGTACAGAATGAAATAATTATATTAATAAAATTAGTATTAATGATAGTATTAATATGACAAGTAATTCAATGAAATATTAATAATATATGCTAATATAACTTACTCTATGCCATTAGGGACTTGAAAGTTTATTGCTGCACTTAAAAAAGTACGCCACTTATCCCTGTCTTGAGCTAGTTCTATCCATTCAACCTCATTACACCCTATATCTTTCAAGTCTATTCTAATATCTTCCCATCTGCATCTAGGTATTTTCAATGGTCTCTTTCCATTGGGTTTGCCAGTCAATATACTGAACAAGTTTCTAGAATCTCCCATTCGCGCTGCATGTCCTGCCCACAGTAATCTACGAGACTTGATTATCCTAACAATGTCTCACTCCCCAGTAGCTTCATCCCTTATTGGACCTAACATCTACCTATGCACCTTGTGTTCGGACACCTTAATTTGGTTTTAATAAAATTATAAATATTTAATTGTGTACACCCTATTAATATCTAATTATACTAAATTTCAGCCCCATACATTCAATACTTTACCTTGACTTGACTTAAAGGTAAGAGTGTGGGGAGGTTGTGGGAAAAGGCTAGTGTTTTTGCATTTTTTAACAGCATGACTTATTTGTACCAAAGAAAATTGCTTCTGTAAAAATATAGAGCTAAGTGGTTTTCACATGACTCGAATATCTGTCGTGAGCATAGTGACATTAGTTGACAAAGTTTTCATTAAATTCCATGACACCCTCCGCAGATATTCAAGAAATGTTGAGCTCAACCAAGAAAAGTAAACTATGTTTCTACTTGATAAATATTTAATTTATTTTGACCAAAATAATGTTCTTGTTTTAAAAACTACAACAACACTGACCTTTTCTCATATCCCCTCGACACAATTGTGGGTTCACTTTTAATACATTCAACCTTCCCAATTCCTAGCCCATTGGCATAACTAGTACCTAAGTGTATAACCCAAACGGGTAGTAAGATGTGGTGCTAAGTAAGTATAATTTTCAAATATTTTATAAAATACTTGCATTATAGATCATGTGCTTGAGTTTAACAAAATAAAACGGCAACATCTGGAAGAATAACATGGGACTATATGAAACGATACAAAAATATAATTGCATAGTAAGATCAGAATATGTTCTTATATGACAATTAATATCCTCAATGCTGCTTGTGAGAGATATTAAAGTTTAAACACTTTTATGTAAATATTGTTCACAATATATTGTGTCTTTGTTATGTAGCTTAAGTTTTGATATATCAAGTCAAAGTTTACTAATACTAAAGTGGTGCAAAAGCAGGTGGTGGATATGTAGGCCATTACTATTACTTTGATTGTCCTGACTTAAATTTTGTTAACTGTATTACCTAATTATTGCATTATTTCACAGATGCTTAAACTATGTATGTATTATGTCTTGTGGTTTATTCTTATTAACTCTGTATGTGTATGCAGAGTGGTCTAAATGCAAGTGATGAGATTGAAGTTTGGGGAGCGTCGTCGCAATGACTGGACGTGCTGCTTCTGCTGCCACGTCAGGACAGGAACAATCTTCTTGGGAATATGGCACTTGGTACGTATTTTAAGACAGTTGAGTTATAATTTGCATGTGAAAATTAATTTTATAATATATCTATTTAATAAAATGTGTTCATACATAACATATGCCAATGGAAGAATCTAAAACCATGTTCAGGATATTGACTGGCATACCCAATGGGAAGAAACTATTGGGAAAACCTAGATGCATTTGGAAGAATATCATTATAATTGACCTAAAAGAAATAGTGTAATGAGGTGGACTAGATAAAACTAGATCAAGATATTGTGTAATGAGGTGGACTAGATATAACTAGCTCAAGACAAGTTTTGGGTTTAATCAGGTGAACTGATTAGAACTTCGAGGACAACATTAAAAGTAACGCTCAACAATTGTTTAGTCCAAATGTTGAATGTTGGCAATATGAGTAGTTTGAATACCGAGCACCTGACTCTGAAATCATGTGTCGGTCGCTCTAGCGTAAGAAACCTGAACTACTGATCTAAGATGGCGCCTGTGTTATTGTCACCACATTGGTAAAGCAACAAAATGTCTGTTTTTTGGGGACAAAAGGAAACAGCTCAATTGAAATACCAGGCATGTATAGTGATGTTTGTCTAGAGCACAGCAACATCTCCAGTTGGTGCACATTCTTTCAAGAGGGCCGAGTAAACCTTGCTGATCAGCACGTTCCAGTCAACAAGTAACCACTTGACCACCTCCCAATCTCGGAGGCATTGAGCAGGCAATTTGGAACTAGTGGCAAATCTATCTGCGAACCTTGGGAGAGCAGTTCATTTCTTACAGTACAGTGTACAGCATTGTGCTTGAGAAATTGAAATTCTCTAAAGTCAGTGCTCTCTTGGTGTCTAAGAACCTTACATTAGAGCCAGAGATGGATGTCATCCTTCAACCACATGACGTGTTACACTGAAGAAGGGCATGATTTTCTGGAAGCTGTAGTGACTGGCATAGAGTCCTGGGCACACCACTACACATTCGAAACAAAGCAGGCCAGTATGGTGTGGAAACATCCCGTGTCTCAGACATCAAAGAAATTAAAGTTAAATAATCTTAAAAAAAAGTTCTAGTGATGGTGTCTTAAGATATGCATGGCATGGCGTTCTTTTGGTTGAGTTTCTTCCACATGGAACCACTGTGAACTCCTCAACCTATGCTACAACATTGGCAAAGTTGCATCGTGCTCTTAGTGGCAGATGCCTTAATAGAGATGCTGCAAATGTCAAACTGCTTGCAGCATGACAATGTTCACCCACAAGTTTTGGCTTTTGTTTGTGAAAAAATTCAGTAATTTGGCTGGGTGGTTCTCCAGCATCTACCATACAGTTTAGACCTGGCTCCTCCAGACTTCTTTTTGGACCAATGAGAAAATTCCTGGGCAGCCAATGCTTCGACTCAGATAAAGTGAAATAAGTCATAGTATGATAGCTATATGCCCAGAATACTGAGATTTATGAACAAGGTATACTAAAACTGATCCTGAGGTGGGAGAAATTCCCCGAGAGACTTGGTTCTTAAGTTGAAAAATATCTAAAACATGTAACTTCTTTGTATATAATTGTTATTTTGTCCAATTATTAAAACATTTTGAAAAACAAAAAATTGTTACTTTTCGAGCTGCCTAGGTAAGAGGACTAATGAGGAACAACTTGAATGAAAAATAAGCAGCTCAGGTCTAGAAAAATGAGATTAATGACAGGAAGGTTCATTCAGCTGACCTCATGACACCCTATATCCGCAGAAGCTGGCACTATCTTTGCCAATAGATGACCCCTGAATTGGTATAGCTCGATTGTGGTCTGATGCCTTGTAATTTGGACTAGCTAAATTCGCATCAAGAGAGGGTGGAGAAACCACAGCTATAAATCTATAAGGAAAATCTCTTTTCACTTTATGAGGTAATTGTATTATATTTGGAAGAAGGTATAGGAAAGGTGGATAGAAACATATAAAAGGGATGAACACAATATTGCCTTTACAATGAAAAGAAGAACGCAGTTCACACTTTACATTTCAGCCATTGGACAAAGAGGTGATGATGGTAGTCTCTTAAAGAAAATCGTCACTGCTCAATCCCCTGATCTAAGTTTTATTCTGTCTGAACTCATCAGCGAGGAGTGTAGAACGCGCAACGCAACTTCCTAAAAGAGGCAACAAAAAAAACACAAAATGGAAAAATGTAAAGAATGATAGGATACATAGAAAGGAACATGTAAAAGGTATAACGTAAAGGACAAACACACAAAAAGGATATTGGATGTGAATATATACTCTATCTCTATAAGGAAAACCTCTTTCGCTTTATGTGGTAATTGTATTATATTTGGAAGAAAGTACAGGGAAGGTATAGAGAAACATATAATGGGACGAACACAATATGGCTTACACAATGGAAAGGAGAACACACTTTATCCCAAGCATTATCTAAGTCTGTATTATTTTATCACACTTTACATTGTTGACCACACTAGTTTTGTAATTTCAATTTGAGATACAACCCACTTTAGTGGCCAAATGGTCCAAGGCATCACTCTCGCAATAGACTGAATGTCGATGACTGGCAGGTTTGGTTGGTTATACTGAGAGTGGTTTTCCCTAAATTATTTTCTACTCTCCCTTCATGCGTTTGTGGGTATGGCACTCTTCCTCCCCCCCCCCAACATCTCCAACATATTAGTTTAATTAGTAACCTACATTTTAACAAATAAGTAGTAAGAAACAGTGACCAAAAACAATTAAGTTTTGGGCCAAATAGTATCATAAAATACATATCTCATCTTATCAGAAATACTCATCTGAGTTCTCTCTGTCGCTAATAACTCACTTTGTTTTTATCTATACACTCTATACTGATAGCATAACTATTCACACACCTGTAAAACTGATAGAACCAGGAAAATACTTGTGAATTTGACTTGTTTAACTGTGAGCTTTAATTGAATAGAAGAAAATATGGATTGAAGAACTAAGCCAACTGATTACAACACGTCTTATTCTCCTTCTTAATCGGGCTGTGTAAGAACTACATCTACCCATATAGGCCTTTTATTTTATTACATTCATCATTGACATTTTCTCACACTAGCTAAAAATATATCAAATGAAATTTTATTCCTCTATACTATGGCCTCTACCATTTTGATATCATCCCCCCCCCCCCTTCCATTCTTCCTTTCAAAGACTTGGTTCCCTAAATGGTTGTTACCAAATGTAATATCAAATTAATAAACTTATTTTAATAATATTGTTGTCAGAAATACATATAAGTCTTTCAAAAGAACATTGTGCTAAACACCACCTCTCACTTTGGTTTTTCTCTCCATCATTGACACTTAAGTCTATTGTGAGAGTGACACCTTAGACCATGCGGCCACAGAAACTGGTTGCTCCCTGTTGTTACTACTTCAAAGTCACAGTGAGATGAACTGTAACAATCTTGTTGCACATGTAAGAATACTTTCTTTTTGTGGAGTCTCTTGTTAGGATCCGGCTTGATAATGATAGGAGCCCGGTTTAATGCTATTTACATGTGAAGAATTAGTTATTTTTTTTAAACTTGCTTTTTATTAATTTAAAACTAATTGATCCTGAATAATTATGTGTGTACATACAATGCGGCAGCTTAAGCTCTCCTTGTTGCAAACTGAATTTGAAAATTTTGATTGATTTAGCGCGGACCGCTTCTCATTAAGGCTGTGGACAAAATGAAGAAAGGAGCCTCCTTTTTTAATACATCATTCAAAAGAGATCCTTCTAGAGGCTTCTTTCTTTCTTTCTGTTGCACCATGTTCTATTTGTTCCAGAAGGTTGGGAGGGAGAAAGAGTGTGTTTTTGAAGTGGTTATATTTCACAAGTAATTGTAATAGTGGTGTGGGGATATAAGCTGACAGTCATTGTAAACAATAAATAAATAAATGATCATCCAAGTGTTTTGAGGATATTTCCTAACACATGTAGATGCATTTAGTTTTATGTTCCGAAACTATTAATTAATTAGAAATATGTTAAGGGTGAGAACTTTTGATTAAAATTATCATAAAATGAAAATCTATTTCATTACACACACTTTTAGTAGGTTAAGTTTTTCACTCCAATTTGAGTTAAAATAAGCCCTAATATACTTTGTCATCATTATAAGTAACCAACATAAAAAATTACTATTCACATGTGATATCTGTAAACGAAAATCACAATGTCTGTAAATAACATTCTATATGGAGATATTTTCTCATATCCACATTCCTTATCATTCATACAGACATTTTCCTTGTAAGCCCATTCAGCTAACCAAAGATATCCTTGAGTACTACCTAGTTTTTGACATAATTAAATGATTTTATCCGCTTTGGTGGCTGAATGATCTAAGACTTGACTGCAGATGACAGGGAGATCGAGGTTTGGATCTCTGTCGGATTTACTAAGGTTGGTTTTTCCACAGTGAGTTTCCACTCTCCCTTCATGCAAATGTGGGCGCACTTCCTCTAACTAAACCTTTATAATCCCTAAAACCGTCAGTGTAATTAGTACATAAGCCTAGAATCCGAACCCGTATTAAGACACGATACTAAAAAAAATATTTTATGTGTACAAGCAAACTAAGCCTATATTAGTATTGTATGGAGATTTAACTACATTATTTAGATACAAAAATAGTCAAGTATTTTGATGTGTATAAAAAAATATTATAATTAATCAATTACACTAAAATAAAATGGATTCATATTTAACTTGAAAATATTTCTCACGCTTATATGGAATTTTGCTTGGTAGAGTACGGTCTTGCTAAGCCGAACTTGTAATAATTATTAAGGACATATGGGCTATTAAGGGATGATAAGAAAATGTACAACTATATCAAATAATTTCTTATAATAAGACCTATTCATATATGATTAGTCATAAATTTTGATTCTAGTAGATTTTATTAATTTAGCTTTGAAATACATTTCCCATAATTTTGTGGCATTACCTAGACTTACCTATAGAATATTCTGTAGCTTATTATAGACTTACCATGTTTTGATTTATTTTGTTATAAAACATTGCTCAATAAATTGATGTAAAACACGTTAGTATGCTTGCATCAACAATGTGTCGAATGTTAACAAACAGTTGGTGCACGAAAATTAAGAGAAAATCCCATGTGGCCATGAGTAGGGTTGGTGGGAACATACCTAGAGGAAGTTCTGACTACTTTGTCTCCCAGACTATTGCACGTTCAAATCACCAAGAACATTCTGTAAATAAAACTGGGCTTTGCATAGCTTTAACGTACATGTACCAAATTAACCGGCTTCTTACATCTATCTAGAACTATTTAATGAAGTTTTATTTGACTATCTGGCAGGGTGTTCCAAGTAATCATTATTTGATGGCTACAGATGCTGCATGTGTTGGCGCTGTCAGTGATAGCTGTGGTTCTGCGCCACCCAGAGATGGTGGAGGACCCTAGTGAGTCACTAGGCCCCGCCCTGCCCACACCTCTGAGTGAGGTTGAGGAACCTGTTGTTGAGATTATCAGCCCGAATCTAGGGCCCAACATTGAGCTGAGCCTGTCCACCGACAACAACCGACAGCATCAGGCGGATCTGGCCACGGCTCACGGATACAGAGATATATTCGGTAACAGGAGTCTCAACCACCGTGAGTCATTGTCCTCTGACCTATCAAATGTGAATTTTTCAAACATAAGGCCATATTAGAACACAACTTGTAAACTAACTTTATTTAATTAAAAATGGTATTTTAGTATGTGAAAATTAGGTTTTCTGAGTTGCACAAATCACAAGTATATAAAAATTTCATGAAAACTTGTTTTGTCATTTTATGAAAACCAGTGCTACACTGCCAAAGTATTTAAATTTCTTAATGAGTTAGCCAAACCTCAACCCAAGATAGTTTCTAACCTACCACCTTTTTGCCCATCTTTTTTTAAATATATATTTATCCTGCTCTCAATGTAATTTAATTGAAGGTATTTGGACAATAATATGCCATGCCATAAATAGTAACTCTGAGATATTGATAATTGTTTGAATGAATCAATAGGAAATATTAGGGGTGTACGAAGTACACATGTTCAATTTGAAGGGAACTGGAATTGAATACATGGAATATTTTCAAAACCAAATTGAATCTCAAATATTCTTTGTTGGATGTTTAATATATGTTAAAATATCGTATTGTGGATATTTATATAACTTTATGCACTTAAATTACTTGAAAAATGTTTTATAACACAATTATTGTTTGTAATATTTTATTCTAGTTTGAAAAATAGTTTATCACAACTTGTAATTCAATTATTTGAATTACTTCTGATTTTTACATATCAATGTTAATTTGTATTTACAGTTCAGAATTGCAATCATTGCCCATAAATTGAGTATTCTAGTTTTAAATATATTTATTGACAAAACTTCATAATTGTCAACGTTGGATTTTTTTAATTGAAGTCAAAGCTAAGAATTTGTTTCAAGGCCCAGTTGAAGTTTTGCACACCCCTAGTAAAATATCATGTGTACTATGTTTTTTAATAAGTTAATTTAGTGACTACTTTTAAGATATCTTTTGAATTCATAATCATTTTCACTAAACCACCATTTAAGATCGATAGATTTTTTACTGTTAGAAAGTAATTAATGCCTTAAATTTCAATGATTTAAAAACATCTGATAGTAGGCCTACTTGATAGTTTTGTTACTTTAGTGATGGGAAGAGTGGAGGAATAAGGTCAATGTGATATTTAAATTGAAAGAGTCTAGAGATAACATTTAATGACTGATATATATATATATAGAGAGAGAGAGACCCTGATTTGTGGAAAT
The DNA here is from genome assembly GCA_902141375.1 of Timema poppense. Lineage (NCBI taxonomy): Eukaryota > Metazoa > Arthropoda > Insecta > Phasmatodea > Timematidae > Timema > Timema poppense. The sequence goes on from CABFOV010005667.1 coordinate 13,488, forward strand.
AAAACCACTGGATTTTGTTAAATAAAAAGTTGAATTTCGGTATAAAAAGTGGTAAATAAAAGGGTAAAACCATGATTTTCGGTAAATAAAATTACTTGATTTCGTAAATAAAAAGTTGAATCTCGGTAAATAAAAGGGTAACACCCTGATTTTCGTTATAAAAAGTCTTAAGAGGTTTTTTTTAAGGTAATGGTAATGAATTAACTCAAATAGCTTAGAAAGTACTTGCACTGAAATATTTTATAAGACAAAAATGCCCATACCTTTTATCAACATACTTTACGTCAATCACCAAAGTACAAAGACAACATTGTTTCCAAATTTTCAATTTTCAAGTTAGTGCACTTATCTGACATAATGTTGGAATATGCCAAAAATGCACGTTCACTGTCAACATTAGACACTGGAATCCATATTGCTTTTATGCTGTTGATGGCAAACTCTTCATGGTCTTCTTTCAGTCCACACAATATGTCCAAAATGTCAACTATTTTACTATTGCTTTGCAAGGCTCTCACTTGTGTCTGCAATGCACAGTATACTATTTGAAAATTAATTTCAGAGCAGGATTTTAAAAATGGTATTTTCCGAGCTGGTCGGAAGAGATCAGAATTAACTTGTTTTGTCCCAATCGAGCGAATGTTAAAAAGAGTGCCAATGTTTTCAAAAAATGTTTTGGATGGGTCTGACTGATGGAGTGAATTCAGCTTTATAAGGCACTGCCGTCCTAAAGATTGAAACTGACTTTTAACATTTGCTTGTTTTAGAGTTGGAAGAATTTTCAATTTATCCTGTGTTTTTTCTCTGTAGTTCATGTCAGAAATCAATTTAAAATTACTTTGTAGCTCTGTCACTTTACCATAGAGCTTATGACTGAAGGCATAGGTAGAACCTTCGAGTATAGTAATTAATTCCACCAATTCATAACAGTGCTCAATTAAAAATGTTGTTTGGCATTCAATCAACATTAGGGTTACCTTATCATTTGACATACCCTGGAATTACTTAAGTGCTGCTGTCACCTCCTCCAATGTGGAAAAATATTCCACTAGATCCACCAAATATTCACAGAGGTACACCACTGAACAAAACCAAGATTTCCATCGCATTAAAACTGGGCTTGGAAATAGTTTGGCAGACTTTTCACCTCTACTGTATTTTTCATTCAGAAATGCTAGATAATTATGTTTTCTCTTTCGAGTGTTCAGGAATAAAGGCTTTGCTTTAGCAACACACTCATTCAGCTATGGCAGCTCTGCTGACCAATAATTTTGAACCAAACTAAGTTTGGGGTCCCAGCACTGTATATGCAGAAAATCATCGCTTAAGAGAACTTTCAAAGAAGTTACACATTTCGTCATGTAACATGCACCATCTGTCACAACACAAACTACATTTTCATAAAGAATCTCATACTTGGTGATGGTGTCCACAAGTGCCCGTAAACATTCTGTTGCTGAAGAGTTCTGCAAAACTTTAACTGCACCAACAAACAAGCTTTGCTTCGAATTAGCACGTAATGTTTTCAACAAAATAACAAAAACACACTGTCCTTTTCTATTAGTTGTCTCATCACAAAGAATTGCAACTTGCTGATTTTTTACATTGTTCTTGATATTATCCTCTTGCCTTTGGTTAACTTCTGGGATACAAACACTTCTTATAGTTTCTGCCTTAGGGAGGTCTCCTCCACCTAAAACCGAATTGTAAGCATACTAATTTTTGATAGAACAAATTAATATTAGGCTATGTTGGTTGACAAAGTGTGATAAACTTCTTGAAAATAACCCAAATCAAATATTTCTATCTCATCTATTTTTTTGGTAAATTAGTAAATAATCAAAAGTGTTAAAAAACACTATTTTGTCACTAGGAAAATATAATCGGAAAAGAATGGAAAATAATTGGCCCTTATTTACTTTTGATTTTTAAATAATAAAGAATTTTTTTTTAAAAATCTTCATAATGGTTATCTTTCGCATATTTATCCATCCATTATCGCATAGAAGGATGATCTAGTTTTTCAATATGAATATTGGCTTCCATAAATGTTTTCATGGTACCCATAATGAATTCTTTGCGGTCTTCTTTTGAGGTTTTAGACTTTATTAGAGAATTTTCAAGGGTTGCTTGTTTTTATGATTCAGAAACATTACTTTTTTTCCGTTTATGCAAGGCACTATTAATATGCTTCAAACACGTGTCTTTTCTGAACCAGTCAATGCGCGTGTTGCACAATTTGCACATCATTATTTCTTTAACTTTATGAAATATTTAAAATCCTTCTATCCCAAACTCACGCTTTCTTTCAAAAATTCTTAAAACCTTAGGCATGTTTAAATATTAAATAAATATAAGAGAGGTTAAAAACAAAATGATCTTACTAACGAGTAACGCAAAGTTAATATCTAACGACCTGATGGAAGTGACATCATCAGGAAGCCAAAGATATGAGCGTAGAGAGATTTCACTATAGCTTGGACATGGCGTTGTTTTTGGCTTCTAATTATTTAAATACTTGCCTTGGGTGCCCAATATGGCCGTTTTAGTAGCCAGTTTTAACACTTTTTAAAGCAAGTCTTTGGTTGAGGGAAATAAACTTTCTTTTGAAATAAATTTATATTGGTTCAGTCGGTACTATTTTTTTTTTGTTCAAGTCTTACAATGGCTGCTAATGTCAGCAATATTTTATAATTTATTCGCGCTTAGATTGAAAAAGTGACTAATTCGCGTTTAAATGGCCAAATCGGCAATTTCGCGAATAGATATAATTTTGTTTTATTTCGCATCAATATTTTCAGTCAAAACTGCCACAATGATGTTTAATTATGTTTATATGGCAATTTAAATGTGCTAAGTAAAAGTTTGTAAAAACACAATTCGCGAAATATCGGTGTGTCTACTGATAAAATATAAAGTGTGAATGTGTTCTTTCCATTGAAAAAGTCATAAATGGTTTTTGTTCCCTTTTAAATGTTTCTAGAATACCTTTCCTTTACCTTCTTCCAAATATTAACCAAATACCTCAAAAAGCTATAAGAGGAGGTTATTCTTGATATATGACTGTTATGACTGGTTAACTTGTTTCAGAGGACTTAAATGTTGGTGTTGTGGTGACGTTCTGCACACTTGCCATCACTCTTCTGATGGTGTTTGGTGCAGTGAAAGGAAAGCCCTCCTATTTGATGCCATTCTTCTGTCTACAAGTGTTTGATTTCTGTATTGCCAGGTTAGTCTCGGATCAGCGGTTGACACCCTGTGGCTCTTTGACTATTTCAAAAAATATATTTATTTTAATGAAACCCCTCCATTATTTTCCATTTATTAAAAAAAAACTCCTACCTCCTTATCAAAGCTTGAGCTCCCCTCTATCCTTTCATCACAACTCGAGCTGAGGTATGACTCTTAAGATGTATATTTTTAAATAGAACAAAATTGGCTCTTCATTAAAAAAAAAAGTTGCTAACTCTTGTCCACGGGCAAGGATACACCAGACTAACAACCTACAGATTAAAATTAAAATGGTGCTTCATGGGAGAGCTTGAGTCCTTCATCATGGGTATTGCTAGGTATTATCAAGGGGCGCATCTAGATAATAAAATAAAACTCGTAATTTTAAATGTGGTTTCACTAGAGAGAAGTAGACAAATATCCTTCTCGAGTAAATCGGCCGGCTTACACAAAGCAAGGTTCTGGTAGAACCCAACCCCCTCTTAACATAATCCTACCTGACACAGAGCTCAAGCAGACTCTCCATAACGATCACAATGGTCCCTTTATGATGGACGTGTTAAAAGTGAGTTGTTTAACAACTGAACATTTGGCAGTGCATTTATCACTGATCATTGACACTAGCGAACCCCAGTGTTGATGGATTCAACCTGGATCAAGAAGGGCAGAAAAACTACTGTAAGGCTTAGTATATGATGTATCCAGTATTTGTGGCCCTGTCTTAGAGAAAGGACAACAACCACTTTAAGTACATTGCTTGTTTGTAGAGATGGGCCACTCGAATCTTCAAATCCTCAAATTCACCAAATACTGACAAGTATTCGAGATTCGAGGATTTGGTGTTTTATTGGATTCGATGATCAAATCTTTCACCTCATAAACAAAGCATAATATTTTGAATTTTGAATTCAAAAATTACTAAGTTAGGCCTACTTGGAAAGCACAACTTAATCCATAATCATTATTTTGTTGGACAAAGAGATAAACATGATTTTTTAATTATTGTTTTTAATAATAATTGTTAGGTGTAGAAAATATAACATACCTAATACCCTACCTTTCTACCCCTTTGGGGAACTTGGATTCAACCGTTTCAGTGCATGCTCACTTCTGAAAATTTCACCTCACGAACAATCTTGTAAATATTTTAATGAACACATTAAAGCTCTTTAAAAACTGAAAATCAAAACTATAATTACAAATAAGCTCGAAATAAATAAAACAAATTACTGCTTTTTTTAAGAGAAATAACTCATTTCACACGTTACAAAGTCAGCCGCCATGATGTAATGTTAACTCTCCAGTGGTCAGAATGATGATTAAATAAACATGACTGTTAATTCTTACTACCCAACTGGTTTAAACTATTTAAAACTATTTAAAGAACCTCAATCTATTTCATATGATCCTTAAGTTAGATATTTTGTTGGGTTTCATGAAAAATAAATACTATCGACAGTTAGACACCGATAAAACTGTTTATTTACACCTTCCAGCCTACGTATTGTATATCGATTATTTGCTTAGAATTAATTCAGGTAATCTGATTACTTAGTAAATGCTATCGAGTTTTAAGAATCAAATAATGACTTGCTAATTCATAATTTGTTTTTAAATTGATTTTAATTAAGAGATTATTATTTTTTTCAAATATGTTATTGAAGTAATTGTAAAAATATTCAAACGCAGTCTTGCCTAATAAAATAGGAATGAACATATTGCAAGAGTTGAAAATATGTTTGTGTTTTATATAGAATTTATTCTCAGAAATTGATATATCGCAAGAATTGAATATATTTCTTGTTTTCTACACAAAGTTAGATAATAGATATACAAGAAAATAATGATAAAAATAATACATACTTAGGCATTATTGAGTTCACTTTTTCCAATGTATGTTTAGTTGTTAAGCATGTTGTTTTAGTTTTTTTTTAATCTGTTTGAATTTTTATCTTATCTTTCTTATTAAAATAAATTATAATATCTCAAGATGATTAAGCTTACAGTTGATCAAAAGGTAACTAGGCTTAATTTGTTTGTTTATTTCACATCTTTTTTTTTATAAACTTAACTCATTCTTTCAACACTTTTAAAAATAGCTTAACGACACTCAAATTTTGATTGATTTGATTTTTAAACAATAATATGTGTCTAGATTGTTTAATTTGGCTGGTTTTTAACCAGTATTTTGGGAGAGGTGGTTGGGGTTGATTAAAATTGAAAGTATGATTGAAATAAATCTTAATTTACAATTTAGGCCTATATTGTGTAATGTAGGTCTATTTGTAAATCATTAAAATTTCTACAACATGCTAGGATTTGGATTCAATATTCAAGACTCAAAAATAAAATGTAGATTCGGATTCGAGAAATAGTGGATTCAACCCATCTTTACTTGGTTGTCAATTAGATTTCATATTATTGGCCTCTTAAGTGCTTGGCTTCTGATCTACTTGGATCCTATCTAAATAATCTTCACTTGTACCCGGCCAAGATTTGAATAATTATCCATTAGATTCTGGGAGGAAGTGTGTACTATTCTTGGCCACATCAAACACTTTTAATTTCCAGTTTTATGGTGATTGAAATATTTTAAATTAGCTATATGGGGATTGAGGTTGAGGATTTTACAATTAATTGAGACATTAGTGAGAGTAAGTTATTGTTATCTAGTTTAACCAAAGCTACTCACTTTTACAATTTGAAGTCAAGCTTTTTTGGATTTTTAACATGTTGTGAAAAATTGGTCTAATTATTTATTTATTTTATTTATTTCCACATGGTTAGGAAATTACTAGTTTAGATGGTCAAATTAAATGTACATACGTCACAGCCCGCAGGTTTAATTTGTTTGTTATTAATTGAAGAGGAAACTCGCTTGTTGTACAACTATAAACATAGTACCACACTAAAAAGTCTAGAATTTAAATTTAGGAACCTATATAAAATTTACTCCGTGATATTATTTTCCTGCACTGATAATGAGAATGATGGGGATGAAGTATTTTAAGTGAAAGACCTTTAGGAAGACCAAGAAAGAGTGAGGAGAAGCAGATAACAGAAAGTGTGCAAGTTAGAGGAGGATGGTAGTGATTAAAGGAAGAAAAATGGTGAAAGGAAAGAGGAATAAAGTTGAAAAAGCTTCTAGCTATGTTTTAACAAACAATTCTCTTCCTGTTTACAGTTTGACAGCTGTTGGCTACTTGTGCTACTTGCCCGACATCCATCGTCTTGTGGCTCAGAACAACCATCTGCCTTTCAGAGGAGAACTGCTGAGACTCAATCCTCAGTGCTTGTCTTTGCTAGTCCTCATGTCGTTCATGCTTGCTATGATGGTCAAGGTAACCAAACAACATTCCTTCTTGTCAACAGACTAAATATTACACTTAGTGTGACACAAGCAACTTTGTTCACTCAGTATGTATAGCAGCTAATCCTTTGCAACGCTTTGAAATGTGAAGTTCTCTATAAATAAGAAAAACCTTGAACGTACATACAGGAAAGGTGGATGGAAACATATATAAGGAACAAACACAATATGGCTTTCACAATGGAAAGAACAACACACTTTACATTGCTGCTACTGAATAAAGGGGTAATGAATGGCTGCCTCTTGAACAAAATTGATCGTTACTGCCGAATCCCCTGATCTAGGTTTCATTCTATTGGAACTCACCAGGACAAAAAATTACATTTTTTTGCACAAAAATAATTTTAGTAAAAATCTTTTTAGACTGGCAAACCTAGTTACCAGAGTAAACCTTATATTTTACTGTACTGACCCAAAAATAGGCCACGTCCTTAAACTGCAATCACTTTGAAAGAAAGGAAAAATATTTATGCTTGAAAATGAATCCCTTAGCGTTCCTAGTGTTCAAATTACCAAGATTTTACATTTTTTATTATGACTTAGTTTTAATCATATCTGAGAGATTCACCTTAAATCTTGTTCTAAAATGTGTTATTTATTATTTAACAACACAACAATTTCATTCTGACACCAAAAGTGAGGTAAGTAGGCTATTAAAAATCTTGCCTTTTCTTCAGCCCAACATGTGCATTAATTGTTTTTTCATTTAGCATGTAAAATGAAGTTTGAATTTAATAGTCATATTTTCATAGTGAAAGTATCTACTCACATAAACAACAAACTGCACCAAAAAATCTTAAGAACAATTTGTGAAAAGTAGTATTGGCAATAATAGATAGTTTGACTATTTAATTTTATCAACCATTTTGGCTCGAAGTTACATTTTTATTATTTGAGTTGAGGTTCATCTATTTTTAAACACTATTTTTAAGTCCTGCTTGTTATGGAGGGTTATAAACTATTTCTATACATAACATTTGTTATATATAGGAACGTACAAAACTCGCATATGCAATTACACTACACGGATTTTTACACAAATTCTACTGTTTTCACAAATAAAACTAGTTCAAGCTTGTTTTCTAAATAAACACAATTTCTTTGTAATATGGCAAACACCACATCATGCAATATAACTTTCAATACAGAAACACTGGCGATAGTGCTATGCTAGGGCAATCATTTTCATGGATGGTATCAATTTTTTCTTAATTTATAGGTATAAAAAGGATCACAGTAAAAAATGAGTGTTTTCAGAATATTTGGGCTTTTTTTTCTAAGGTTGGCATTAAAAATAACTATTCTACTTTTGCACAGTTCAATACTTAAAGTTTGATATATCTATCTTTTTTTTCAGCCTTTAAGAAATTTCATGCTAGGTACAAGCCAGAAATAATAGATATGAACCTTGCTAAGCATGGTCATGTTTGGCAAAATTATATCTTATTAATTTTTAATCCCTTCTCCTTATTTGATAGTAGTTTAGTCTTCTATGACAACATGTTTAGGTGCTGTTATTGTTTGCTCCAAACATAAATTGAGAATCAATTATTTTTATACTGCTATTTGTAAGACTCGAAGGTAATAATATTGAGATATCGAGTTTGATATTACTAAACGTGAAATGGTTTGTGTGTATTTATATTTAATGTTTCTTTGAATTGGTTAATAAATAGTTAAATACATACTATGAACGAAAAATGTTTACAGTTTTATCCTAGTTTTTTTCAATTAACACTAATTTGACTCGTATTTACATAAATAATATTGATTTCAGCTTATAATATCACTTTTTGGGGAAAATAACACCACTTTCCCCCCCTCAAAAAACCCCTCACCTTTTGCATGTTTCTAACTATGTATTATCTAGGGGTACAATTGAGGTAGAACTCAACTAAATCTAGCATATAAATCATGAATTTTGTTTTAAAATAATAATATGACTCTATAAGGAAAACCTCTTTTCGCTTTATGAGGCAATTGTATTATATTTGGAAGAAGGTACAGGAAAGGTGGATAGAAACATATAAAAGGGGGACAAACACAATATGGCCTTTACAATGAAAAGAAGAACACAGTTCACACTTT
>CABFOV010005667.1:22599-40829 GCA_902141375.1 Timema poppense
AAAAAAAAAAAAAGCATCTGCGTGCTTCCCTATCTCACTGATTTCTTTGCTGTTTCTTCCACTCTCCTCTATTATCACATTCCCTGGGTATTTAAATCTTTCCACTCCACTATCTTAACCTGCTCCCCTCCTACTGTCACATCAGTCCATACCTCTCCACAGCTTCATCCCCTTTCTCCAACTGCTCCTGAACTTCTTTCTCATCATTGGCACATACCATCAGGTCATTCCCAAACATCATCAATGTCTTTCATACTTCTCTTCAATTCTTTCTACCACTTCATTAGTTTATCGATCACTTCAATGAACACTAGTGGTGAGAGTGCACTTCCTTGCTTCAGCCCATTTCTCTACTTAAACCATACAAATTAAGATTCTGGTTCTTAATTAATGTATTTTTAGAGTTCTTGTTTCAGTTTTGGTTCCTTATAAATAACTTTATTTTGATTCTGGTCCTGGTTCGATTCTGTTATAAACTATGATAGGCCTATATTTACTTATGATTTTGCTTAGGCTTATTTGAAATTAGTATATATTACTATACATCTTGTACTTTGCTGCTCAATCAAAGCAGACATAAATAATGAAATACCTTTGAGTATAACTAGCACAAAAACATAACAAAATAATAGAAAAAAGTTATTTCAAAACATGCAACTTGATTTACTCGGTTGTTGGAAATAGTGAGCAGAATATGCTTGCATCAATGTATGTTAAACCCCATGATGCTTTGCAACAGAATTGACTTGTTAATTAAATAACTTTGATTATACCTGTTGTAGGTGTTTTTCAACTCGGCAATTAACAAGTTGTTTCAAATTGCTTTGACACACTTGACAAAGTTGTTGATCTGTGTAGTGGTTGTGAATGATTGTTGAGGTACAGAGCGAACAAACATGAAAACTTGACAGTAAACTACAAATGGTTTGAATCCTATATTTTTTGAAATTTGTTTTGAATTTTCTTTTGAATCTTCAATCCAAATCTGTATCATTGAATCTTTTAAAATGTACATTTTAAGATATGGTGAAAATATTTAAAATTCAATAATAAAAAAAGTTACTTTAGGCTTGAGGGCACTGACAAATGCCTTTTTGTTTGTCATGTCTATTATTTCATAAACCTCAGAGATCACTTTTTCAGTAAAATAATTATTAGGGGTGTGTGGAGTCCACTTTTTGGTTCAAAGCGAAGTTGAGCTAAATATGGGAAATATACTGGAAGCCTAATTTTAAATAAAAATATTAAGTTGACATTGAGTATATTTATATAACATCAAACTAAATATTACATTTTTTAACACTGTTATTTGTAGCTTATTGCTAGGGGTATGCAACTATTTGAAATTTCGAATAATTAACAGCCTAATATTCTATTCAAAACTTGGAATAGCAAGAGCAAATAGTTATGTCATGAATTTCTTAAGTCCTATCCAGACCAGTATGTTTACTGGGCATAAGACAAGCAAGGTATCCAGATAATCTGGTAACTCAGATTTAAAAATACCCTTTTCCTTTATTCAATAAGAGGGGAGTGGAGAATATCGGTGTTAGCAAAAAGCAAGAGGTTGTGACATGCCTAAGAGTTGTTAGAAGGGGGAGGGGGGTGCTAATAATGGCTGGTGGAGAGAGAAATGGTTAGGAGCCACATGTCTACTAGTGAAAGTGTTTGCAATGAAACATTTAAAAAAAGGATAGAAATACCTACTCTACCATATTTTACAGCAAGAAAATGAAAGGGGGAGGCAATATTTCATGGTCAACCATTTGATTGCACCTGTTATGTTGGATTTACACACAAAACTTTGCTGTGCTATACTATGTTTTAAGATCACTAGCCAAGCATTTAAACAAACACATTCACACATCACGCTATGCTGTGCTATGCTATGCCATGCCAAGCTACACTACGCAAGCAAAATCGTAGACCGGGTGATTTTTACATCTCACTCGTGCTACATTTTGTGCTGCGCATGCGCACAACGAACACCGAACAGATCCACAAAAGGCCATATTGTCTTGAAGACTTCAAATACTCTATTAAACCTTTCAAAGTATAGTGTAGTCTTTAAGAGGCAACCATTACCTCTTTGTCCATTGGCAGCAGTGTAAAGTGTGAACTGTGTTCTTCTTTTCATTGTAAAGGCCATATTGTGTTTGTCCTCCTTTTATATGTTTCTATCCACCTTTCCTATACCTTCTTCCAATTATAATAAAATTACCTCATAAAGCGAAAAGAGGTTTTTCTTATAGAGTTATATCATTATATATTCACATCCATCCTTTTCATGTGTTTGTCCTTTTTGTTATACCTTTTACATGTTTCTATCTATGTGTCCTATCATTCTTTACCTTTTTCCTTTTTATCCCCCCCTTTTTTTTAGGAAGTTGCATTGCGCGTTTCACATTCCTCCCTGATGAGTTCCGATAGAATGAAACCTGGGTTGGGGGATTGGGCGGTGACGATCAATTTTCTTTAAGAGACATCCATTATCTCTTTGTCCATTGGCAGCAGTGTAAAGTGTGAACTGTGTTCTTCTTTTCATTGTTAAGGCCACATTGTGTTTGTCCCCCTTTTATATGTTTCTATCCACCTTTTCTATACCTTCTTCCAAATATAATTCTGTTGTTAGCCAGAAAGGGAGGACCCATACAGAATAGAGATTATAAGGGGGGTCAAACCTAGTGGGAGAGGCATGAGCAAAACTACTAATAACATTCATTATACAGCCAGTCCCTGTGATGGATGGAGTGAAAGTGTCAGTTGTTGGGCTTGGAAGACTGATGTGCAATAGTACCAGTGCTATCTAGGCTTTCAGCTGACAGTGGAATTGTTTAGGATCCAACCAAACTTTGGGTTGAGTACTAACCATCACACAAACAAAAGTATGCCTTGCATATTAGAAAATGATAACAACACTTTGAAATAATCAAAATACAAAATATGACCTTGTTTATTAATCACCCCATTATTTTACCCTTCCTAATAATAATAATAATAATAATAATGTTATGATATAAATAAATATAAACTCTACAGTGACCAGTTAAACATTCTCCATGCAATTTTTAAATTTAAATGTCTTTCAAAAACCTATCATGAATTTTAAAGAAATTGATTTAGGTGAAACCTGTTGTCTATACAACTGGTTCAAAAGTTCCTCTCAATTTCCTGGAATTTTGTTTTAAATTCAGTTTTTTATTTTATTGATACTATCTCAAATAACACTGTTTTGAAGTAATTTTTTGCATTTTGCAGACTTAACTATAAAACCACATTTTCAATATGAATTTACTAATTTAAATTATTTTTATTAAAATGTAAGAAAAATCTATTTGATTTGTACTATTCGGTTTTCGTTCGAAATTTTGATATTCGATTAAATAAATAATCATATTCGCACACCCCCTACTTATTGCCAACATATAAATGTTATATTCCTATTACATTTCTATTAAAACTTTTTTTTATTTACAGCCTGAGTGAGAAGTAAAAAAATACATTCATTTGCCTAAATATTAGGGGTCTGTGAGCTTGGGTTTTTTCATTCGAGTTGAATATTTCTAAAAGCTCCTGAGTTTTAGTATTGTATATTCATAATTTTAAAACGTTAGAAAGTATATTAAAACACATGTTCTTAAAAGATGAATAGTAACTAAATTAGAGCTAGTTTTGTAGCTAAACGTATTAATTGATACAAGCTTTAAATATCTTAAGTTTGAAAACATTCCACCTTTAGCAAATCTCAAAAATAACACAACCTTGATGATAATAATTTTACTCATAAATTAATTCTTTATATATATATATATATATATATATATATATATATATAAATATAAATATAAAATAACAATATTTTTTTTAGATTTTAGTCAATTTTTTTTAATCAAGTAGCTCAGATTTTATCTAAATTAACAGCAATTTTTGTTTAGCAGTTCTCTCTATTTGTGTAAGTGTTTTAAAAATAATTTAAGGAATGTCATGTTCCTCGCAAATGCACTCAACTATCTCTCAATTCCCTTGCTTGCCTATGCATTGGTATAAGTTTGAATTGAACATATTGATTGATTCATGTAGTAAACAACTGAAATGGCTGTGTGTGTGAATTTTAAAACATTAAAAAAAATATTTTCTACATCCAAAAAATACCTACTTCAAAAGTTTAACTACACACACTGAAAATAAAAAAGAATATTTATTATTTATTTTAATTTACACTTTCAAGAGGAATAAATTTGTCTTTTCAGTTGGTACCAATCATTGTTTGTAAGCAGGCTGTTAGAGGTTTAATGTTAAGGAAATTTTCCCAGTTCCACCAAGAAAATAAAGCAAACTTGTTCTAAAACTCAAAATGATAAAAATATATTTTACTTCTTGAGGTAATTTTGGTTCACTCTTATTTGATATAAAATATAAGTGTGTTATAATCATTAGACTTTGAATAGCAGATGAAGATTAAAATCGCTGCTGAAGCCAAATATGGGTTTGAATTGAATACGAAGTACACAAAGATTTGATTCGGCATCAAATTTTTCGAAGCTATGCACACCCCTATTAACTATATTGGTACAATTTGGTCCTTTTTGTGATTTTATTCTACAAACCATACAAATCCATATAAATCTTTTAACCAATTGCTTCTATAAAGTCAAGTTTTCCATAGTTGTATTAGAGATACTTTGAGAATTTTACAAATTTCTAATCTCAAATACTAAAAGATTCAATCCCTACATTGAACCAAACATGTCCAGTTCACTAAACTTTTAATTTGAATGTTATAGTAAACATTTTATATTTGTGGGTGCAGGCATATTTTATTGGTGTGGTATGGAGTTGCTACAAGTACCTCAGTCTTCGCCTAGTGGCTGCTCAGAGAATTATTCATTACATTGATCCCGACAGTCAATCGTTGCTGCCTGACCTGCCTGACTACGAGACTGCTATGGGTGACCCTCGCTTCATGAAGAAGTTCCCAACTCCTCCGCCTTCCTACTCTGCCGCTGTAGAGATCCCTGTGGCAGCCCCTGTCACTGTCTCCACCCCTTCCCCCACTTCTGACCCCATTGCTGCTTCCCAACAAGCGCAGCAGACACCACAGTAAGTGCTGAGAGGAGGAACTTGAGCAAGGGTTGACAATTCATTCTGAAGAGTAGCATGAAATCAACATTTTCAACTTTATTTTTATTAATATGTGGGTTTTATTTTCAGATTTAACTTTTAAAGTTTTTATACCTAATGTTTGTACATGATTAAAATAAAATTATTTTGCAGATTTGTTAAATTTTTCATTTGTTCAGTTGGTGTGATTTTTTCATTTGGAAATATATGTCCTAAGGCATTATTAATGACTAGATTGGAGACGCAACATATTCAAAACGGTGAAAGATCTTGTTCAAACCAGGAAAAAACAATCCATGCCCCAACGAACAATTGCCTTAATTATATATGTAATTCATTTAGGCAATTAAAATGAAAAAGCTAAACTCCCCCAACCACGGATAGATAATTTTAAAACATTTATTTTGTTATTGTAAATATGTTATATTGTGTGAGATATTAAAAATTATGTCTTGTGAAGACTTTTGCTTTTCCATTACATCTCCAATCATCAAATTTAACAATTGACGGCCTTAATTGATTTTCAGGAATGTTTATCCAATTTCCATGACATTTGTTTTCTTTCAAATCTTCCTTAACAACACTAACAAATACACATAAAGTAAATTGAGCACTAAGATCAAAACTCTTAAACCACATCTTTTTTAATGAATTAAGTCAACTCTCAAATGGTCCAACAATCTATTGCTATTTTGATTTCATTAAATACAAAATAGGCAAGTGCTACGCTTCACATATTCCTCAGCCTTGACTTGTTCTGAAAAAAATATGTCTTCAACCATTACAAAGTTTTACCATACAAAAATGACAGTTTTAATATATCTTAGTCATAAGTCAACAACCCGAAGACTGGTTTGATGTGATTTCTATTCATCCGGAGCTGAGCATGCACTCAGCCTATTCGACGGTTAGTGCTGCCTGCACCATATGGTATAAATCACATGTATTGAAGGAATTCAGGAAGCGTGGTGGTTCCCTGTTGCCTTACACACTGAATGTTTATGTGAGAGCTTGAAAGGGCCCACCAATTTTGCCGGTAAAGGTATTTTAAAATACTTTATAAAAATTATGTACACACACACAATATAATCTTTTTGTTTTTTTTAACACCCATACATAATATTAAAAAATGTATTTGGTTAGGAGAATATGTCTTACATTAAATTAGGCCTTTCTTTGAATCAAAACACAACCTTAAAAGTTACAATTTTGGAATTCTTATTTTAATTAAGCTATGTGATTTTAAATAGTAATAAGTTACCACAGTTTACTTTATTGTAGTGTAATTTGTGCTGGGATAAATAACTAAATAAACTAATGTATCAACCATGGTTTTCCTTTCCTTGGATTAAAGTGCATTTGTTGAATATGAAGAATACTACAATTTATTCCCAAAAACAAATAAGACTTTTTATGGTTTTTGAGACTATAAGTATATCTTGTTTTTATTATGTGGAATGCATACGCCCACATCAAAATGTTGAATGAATGGCAATCCTTGCTTAAAATAGTAACTAGGGATGTGCGAAGCTTCAAAACTTGTTTCCGTTTCAAAACAAATATCAGCTTCAACTTAGCTTCGGAAAAAATTCCAGCTTTAACAATTTGTCAATAAACATATTGACAGTTAAAATTCTATTCAGTTAATTATAGCCACTCTGAACTGTTATATAAATTACAAATTAATATTCACGTGAATATATCCTAAGTGATTGAATTGTAACAGGGGGTCCAGTGAACTGGAAAACAGGGAATTGGTTTGGTCAGGGAATGTTATCAAATTTCTTTAATTTATACGTATATTTACTAAAGAAATAAACAACTTTTATTCACACTAGTCAAAATAACATTTCTTTTAGTTAAATATATATTAACACATCTGTCCCTGTTTTGCATACTAATCTCACCTCAGTCAACATAAGATTGTCATGTCGTCTTTCCACTCTACTACCTCATGTCTTTAGTCAAAGTTGAGTCATGGTTATGTTATAGGAAGAATAAACTAAAAAGAAGAATGTGTCTCACAATAATTTTAAATCATAACTCATGTAAGGTGATCTATTAACATCTCAACATGATCTCATTGAAATCTAACTTAGACCGCACTACCCACTAACCCATTGTTTTAGGCTGGAATCGCTTAAATATAGTTTGGCTGGACACCCTGCAGTAAGTTGTGATAGCAACTTAATTTATCAGAATAAAACAAAATATTATGAACTATTTTGTAATAAAACATTTCCCAAGTAATATTGGTGAATATAAGTTATATAAATAGCCACAATATACTTTCTCAACCATAAAACCATTTACAAAAGTTATCCAAACTTCTATTCAGTTTTGAGAATATTTCATATATTTTATTTGATTTCACCTCTGATTGTAAAAGTGGACTTCGCACACCCCTAATAGTAACTATTCGCTTATTTGTTAGGCTACTCTTCAACTTTCTTGCATCTCTAATAATAAATTATTGTATTATCTAGGCTGTTAGTAATATGTTGCTTTGGTTCTCATTGTAAAGTCACATTTTGTGATTATTTAAACTATTTTTTTATGTTGAAGCTTACTGACTGAAAATATTAACCTAATATTTGTGTGCCTTTACTCTGGTTTTCTTTTGTTTATTTCAAGCATCTTGGATAGTAATATTAGATTGGTCTATATAACATAAATTTGAGCTTATTATGATTTTTTTATAGTAAAGCATACTATTACAATTTTGGTAGAAATTCAAGTACGCAATAAAAAATTTTACCAGTCCTCTTATTTATTTCAAGGATCACACACTATCTAATCAAATTTATATGTTTATTCAATATTATTTTCAAATAAAAAACAACACATTTTTAATGTTTATATTTCACTTTAAAAAAATACTATTTTAAATTGTTTAGAAATTGTGGGAAAGTTAAACAAACAAATAAAAAATTTAATCATATGAATATTTTACCCACAGAGCCCCAAAAAAAAGTGTGTAGCTAAACTTATGAGTAAAATAAATAATTTCAAGTTAAATGTACATATGGAATATGATAGTTTTAAAAGATTGTTCATTAAATTCAATAGTGACTTTTACAAATAGGCTTGTGAATAACTCACGGTCACTAAGACATTTAATGCTAAAGCACTATTCTTTATTGTACAAATGTTTTGACAGGGTGGCCAGAGTTTTCCAAAACTAATAACCCTCTTTAGCATTTTGACCCATATTAAAAGTTCACACAACTTTATATATTAATAATACAGAGCATTTTGTGCAGAAGCATTTTATATATGACATAATAACAATGATGTTATAAATGGTCCGTATGATCCGTCCATTTTTGTTCAAACTTTTTTTTTAAATAAATTTACGGTTGGTATTGGTAGCAGTGACTCCTTTGTAAATTGTGTACAACACGAACGGGTAGTAAGACATGATGATGATGATAATAATAATACTTTGTAAATATAAAACATGCAAATATATTTCCCATTTAATAAATTAATATATGCCCTCAGAAAGAAAAATACAATTTTTTTTAGATTAGGCCACTGGCCACTCTGCCAAATGTTTTATTAGAGTTTTCAATCATGCTAATGTCCTGGTAAAAAAGTCTTGCTTTCAGTCAAGAAACTAGTTTTCTTCCTGTTTGATTGGAATGTGCAGCTTTCAGATTGTTCTTGCTTCCATAACACAGTAAATGTACGTACAGTTAATATTGTTGTTAATATTAATAATGACCTGAATAATAATTCACTGTTGTATGGATCTTCAATGTTTGTTTAAAACTACCACAAATGGGATATTGATTCACTCAAGAAATCTGCAATTACACTCGCTTTGCTGGTTAAAATGTTTGGTTCTATTTCTAATGTCTTCAAGATCAAAGTGAATGTGTGCTGTTGTATTCACAATTGCTTATTTCTACTTTTAGTTTAATAAGAATGTATAAACATTTATATGGACTGTCAATTTGATGTGTGAGTTAAGAAATGGTTTTGTCAACTTAAGTTGTTGTGATAACAAATATAATTATTTTGAAAGGTTTTGTTTTGTATTATAAATTTATAATACTAAATATTGCTTGATAATTTGTATGGGCTATATTTTTGACCAGGCTGTGTACTATAATCGAGACAAAATAAACTAACATATACTCCAGTATTTTCTATCCTTCCCTCATAGCTCCTCATTCTTTCTTGTGACATTAGCTTAAAGGATTGGAATAGTATTTTCACATAATACCTCTTAAAGTGAAAGCGCTATTTCTAATCCACCCACATGTTAATTGGGATAAGAGCATTAGGTTAAATCATGGTTAAAATTAAGAGGGATAGCCAGCACACTTAACTTGGTGATTCTGGAGTAGAAATTGTGGGAGGAAAAACTAGCTTTAAATTAGTTGCTTCAAATTCACTATTTTACTATTTCCAATATGCCTGCAAATCCGAATATAGGAAAAAATTATGAACATAAAAGGAAATATAAAGATAGAATGATAGAAAATACAAGTAGAAACTAAATTTTAACATTCTTTCTTATTATCCGTACACTATAACATTGTCAAGTGTTAAATTACTTGTCTGGAGCTTGGTTATTATGTTCATCCTATAATGTAATTGGTTCTGAACCACCAATAAGTGTTATTAGTGATCTAAAACAAGTTTTCTTGAATCTCAAGTATCCCTAAGATTCAAGGGATCCGTCCCTACTTTCAATACTACAGGCGGGTTCAGAATTACCTGTAAGGCAAAGTTTGTTTTAAAAAAATGTTTAATTAGTGGGGTGACCTGGCGGTCTAGGGGTAAGGTGTCAGACTTCTTGCTGTAGGTCCGGGGTTCAATCCTCGGTCCTGGCACAGATTTATCTGATTGCCAAACCCTTCCTTCACCTCTGACAAGACGTGTATTAATCACAACTTCTGAATGTGGGGAATGCCAGGCCTCCATAGTTAGGATCCCCTGTTAAACTGTAGGTCCTCCATTTAATCTCACAATCACCCTACCATTACAGATTAGTGTGAGTATACCCCAAACGGGTAGTAAGACGGGTGCTAATAATCATTTGTGTTTTTCTGAATAATTTCTACTTCAGCATCTCAATGGTGTGCTTGTGAGCAAATTTTATTATATCAAAGCAGTGTTTTGGTTTTAATTTTTTTTTTTTTTTCCCCTCTTCAGTTGTTTTTTTCATCTTATTCAACCAATTTATTTTATAGGAATGTCATGTAATATAATTTACAACAAAGTAATGTTAAAATGTATTAGAGTTAACTGGGCCTACTTGTAAACGGTATTTGGGTGTTTTTTAAATCTAGAATAAATATTAAAATGTAAAGATATGTTTGAAAATGCACCCTATTACATAAAGGTTTTCCCTAACCATGTGTTGTATAATATATTTAATCACTGAAGATTTCATTAGTATAGTCTTTTAGCCGGGATTTACATCCATAACTCTGGAGATGGAGTTGTAATAGCAAATAGGACATGAAGCCAAAGGCTTGAGGTTTGAATCACTGTCCAAACCATAGACAAATATACATCAGACCCACAGTCTCCAGCTCAAAATGGAAATGACCTGTTCCAGTGGCCACATGGTTTAAGGCACTACTCTTGCAATAGACTAGACTGCCGAAGATGGGGAGGTCAGGGTCTCAATCCCAGTTGAGTGCTTTGATTCCTAAATGGTTTTCCACTCCCCCCCCCCTTATGCAAATGTGGGTGCACTTCCTCTAAATCAAACCTTCCTAGTCCCTAACACATTAGTGTGATTAGTGCATAGATGTACAACCTGAACGGATAGAAAGACACGTTTCTAAAAACAAATGGATTGGGAGAGCTTGAGTCCTTAAACACAAGGATTTCTCCGCGCAGTCCTAAGTGACAATAGCGCTATCAAGTGGCCATTTTAAAAAAACAGTTAACTTCAAAGATGGTTTTACTAGAAAGCAAACAAAAATTTCCTTTCTACTTTAAATCGACTGGCCTTCCACAAAGCTAGGTTTAGGTAAAGGTCCAACCTGACCCCTCTTCCCATAAATCAACTCCCCAAACAAGCTAGTTTTAAACATTCGGCAAATACCCAAGCTACTTGTCTTAAAAGGTTTGTTCATTGAAAGGAGTGGAGGGAGGACAGGGTAGTTGCATGCACTTTTAACTACTGTGTTTGAACTTGCCCACCTTACAACGAATTATTTGAAAGTAAGTTGTTTCACTAGGAAGTACTGTTAACACAGAACTAGCACTCCCCAGTGCCCAAGGACTCAACCTGTCTCAAGGAGTGCAGCGAAACTACCATAAGGCTGAGAGTCTGCTGTATATCTTGTCTGTGGTCTACACACAGTTTTCAAATATATAATTTAAGTTTATCCGTTAAACTAATATAAGATAATATATAATATGTTGATGGTAGTAAACTAGCAATGTGTTGTACTAAACTTATTCTAAGGGGTGTTTTTTATAACAATATATCAATCAAATGTGTTTTTATTTTAGCAATTTAAAATTGTAATTTTATTTTTCCCATTCTTGCATTTCCTCAATATTGCTGTTTAGGTTTTGTATGAGTGCCTCATGACAGCAGTAATATTGAAATAGATAAACTTCAAAATATTTGTAAAAGTTTAAGTATTACATGTTTTTGTAAATTTATTGTATTTTTTGTCTTACAATTTACTTGATATCTGTTATGAGAAATTATAAGAAAATGTTTATACATGTAAAATATATAGTTAGTGGTAAAATAAATTATCAAAACATTTGCTTTAGTGTAGAGCATATTTTAGTTGTAACTAGAGTAAGAACAAAGCAGGAATGGTGTTTTGTATAATACATAATCAAAAGTGGCCAGATCAGTTTAGTAAAATGCCTCCATCTTCCTTCATCCTTCCACCATTCTTCCTCCCTTTAATTTATTCCATTTATTTCCTCACATTTTAACCCATTATGTTATCAGCTCCAATCTCTTTCTTGACCTCTCTGATTATTTTTCCTACATACTTTATTTCCAACATTTTCTTTGATATCCCTTTTTTTTTATACAACCATTAATATGTCATCAACATTGATAACATTGAACTAATACAGTAGAGTCTCGGAAATTCGACATTCCAAGAAACTCTATACGTGCACATGCACAAGTCATCACAATCCAAGCTCATTCAAATGTATAACCTATAATTTTATTTGTGTGAGTGGAAGAGTTGTGCTCTGGTGTTTTTACAAGTGCTATGTTTGTTTGTTTTCCAATTCAATAACGTGTTCGAATCAATACACAATACAATATTATATGTACAGTACTGTATGTATATTACTGTTACTGCACCGTACAATACTACAGTACATTACAACTGTACCTATATTATTCAATACTGTACTGTGATTCATCCTTGTTTAGTAAACATCTATTTTTCAAAACTAATTTTCAGATAAGGTCCTTCCTATCATGTTCTTACTATAGGTTTTTCCCATTTCCACGTAGGTTAACAAGATATATTCTGGGGCGTTGGTTCTCAAACTGTGGCCTGCAGACAGGACCACAGGAAAAAAATAATAGAATATTGTGTTAATATTTGAGATTCGACTATTCAAGAAAATCTCAGATTCAAGACTTAGATCTTTTTTCCCCCCTTTGCTTCTTCAAATGCAGTTTGTTTTAGAGCTCTAATATTTCTAATAAAAACCATTTATAATAAATAATTAACTTAACCAGGCCGCAGACCAGTAATTTAACACACTTAACTGACTGAATGAATGGATCATAAGAGAGAACGTTAACATTCAGTTATTAATTTGGAAGAAGGTATACTAAAGGTGGATATAAACACATAAAAATGGATGAAAACAACATGGCTTTTACGACGAAAAGAACACAGTGCACACTTTACATTGCTGCCATTGGACAAAGAGGTAATAGTTGTCCCTTGAAGAAAATCAGTTGTATTTTGTATTATTCCATTATATTTTCATTTCCTCTTATGTTCATAATTTGTTTCCATTTGTTCCAATTTGTTTCGTAAAATAGTAGTATTGACTCAACTCTTGATAAAAGTTTTTAAAATGGTATAACAATTCCTTAAATTCTTAAATGTTTCCATTTTCTTACCCTGATTGAGGCTAATTGTCAAACTTTTATTTAATTGAAGAGTTTCTCATTTTATAAGTTTAAAAGAGGTCAAAGTGCCCTTAAGCAGCGTTTCTCAAACTTTTTCCCAATAATGGACCATTTGATAAAGGTTCGATGCACACGCTGAAAGTGATATACTTTTGACCTGAGTTGAAAATTATATTAATGTACATGTTTCTCAAGCAATAAAAAACAGCATTATTATTTGTCTTGTTTTTAATGCGCATTTCATTAATGTACTACTTTTGTTACAAAGTACAGATGGGTTGAATCTATTATTTTACAAATCTAAGTCTCCAATTTACCTTTAAATCTGAATCTTGGTAAAAAAAAATTATGAATATAAGAGGAAATATAAATATAATAATTTACTCTACATCCATTTCTGTTTCCTGCCTGTGGTTTGGGTCATTATTTTATTCTGGTCATATATTTTCCACTACCGGCTGGTTTGGCCTGTCGTAGCTCCATATGTCTTATCTAACTTAAGACTAGTACAAGCACAACAGCCAGTCCCCAGTCATTAATTCATCACTGTGAAAGGGTAAACCCACATTTCACAAATGATAAATGTTTCAGCCATGCCAAGAATCGGACCCGGGACCCATATCTCAGTACGAAGACACGCTAAGGTGTCAGAGATATGATAATAGAAAATACAAATAGTAACTAAATGTTAACTCTGTTTCCTATAATCCATTCACTATAACATACAGTCAGTTAAGTGATCAATTACTGTGCTGGAGTCTGGTTGTTAAGTTCATTCTATAATTATAATTGGTTCTGTACCAGCAATTAGCAGTGTTATAGCTCTGAAATTATCTTAGAGACCCTTAATGATTAAAGGGCTCCATACTTACTTTTATCAACAAATAAACCCAATTTATATTTGCTGTTCATCAATTTTGTTGGAATTGTTTTGTTTTTCTCTTTTAATCTCTTAGAAACTAAATTCTTTTATATATTTTTTAAAATTCAAAGCTTAATTATATTGAGATCTACTTCTTCAAATAGATTTTCATTGACTAAGTAAAGGCAAAGTCCTTTAGCAATTCCACTGGCTGTCAAGGAATCCTTTGGCTTATGAATTGTCTTGCAAGGTGGCACTAAATTGACTTTCCTTATATTATTATTGTTCTTTGGGTTCGCTTGAATATTTTCACAAGTGCTGCAGGTTTTACTTTTGAAAATATTTCATTGTTTTAACTTGTTTATTAATTTTCAGAATTTATTTGTCTTAAATTTTACATTAGTGTCAGTATTTGTGATGGGGGTTTTTTCCGCTAAAATATATCAGTAGTTTAAAGAGCTTCTCTCTCTAAAATAAAATATTTTCTTATAGAATTGAATATTGATGTACTATAACAAGGACTGTCTATAGTTGTCATTATAGGTCCTAGCTAAATTTAATATTCAAATATGCAAGGTCTACAAAGTTGGATCAATTTATAAGAATCCAATTTACATTATTTTGTTTTTAACATATTTCTGCTGGTAGATAATGAAGTGCATGATTTACTTAGTACACACTGAGAGTTATGGAGTGAGTTTTATTGTGGTTAGAGTAAGATCAAATCGGTGTACAAATATTAATGTCATTATTACAATTAGTTAAAATACCAAACTACTTATTGCCATATTTTCTTATGTGGGTTTTATTGGCCTGTGTGAGTGTAAAATTATTCTCCGCAAGAAGATATCCACTAATACCTAATATATTAAACAACATTGCAATGTAAATCTTGACGTCCATGCACACATAAGGGTCAATAAAAAATCCAACAATACCTCCTACCGCTATCCATAGCGATACATTCCCAAACGCGGCTTCCATTTTCCGTTTAAACATGATCCCCACAGCAGCATAATGCATTGGCACCCAAAACCTCAAGGCTACCAAGATGGTAAAATTGACACCCATGGCGGCAGTGATGAGGGTTTTCCTACATACATATTTCAATAACCATGAGTTGAGAAAGGCTAAGACCAATGAACATGTGTCATAGACAATGAAAACGTAGCCAACATATTGATATCCCCAACCGCAAGAAATATAAGCCGCCGTGAAACCTGCAACATTGAAAATGTTTATGATTCCACTCCATAGAGAGAAAAACACGAGAAACTGTTGCTTCCGATCCTTCATGAGTTTGATTGTCACCAACAGAAGGTTGTACCTCTTGATCTTGAGAATGCCTGTTCTCTTGAAAAATACTGAGTACCTTCTTAAGGGATTTACAAACAATGCTATCAAAACACAACCCACAAGTTTTAAATATCCCTATCAAGATATAGGAATATATGCTAGTAGAATAAGACACCTCCAAATTAATCTTCCTCACTTCAACGTAAGGACAGTAACCAGCCCCACAGTTTTCCTTGTAGTTTATCGTCAAGTTAGAATATGTTCTTTTTCGTGAAGACAGAATGATGGACATCATTTTTCTCAGGGCAGCATTGAGATGCATGAAAGCTTGCGCCCAGCTGAAAAACCTGGCCACAACCCTCTCCTTTGGTTGTCCTGTAAGGTAAGCATATGGCTCAGCCACCACTAGGATGTAGGTGGATCTGGCGACTATGAGAGGTCCTGCACCAAGTCCGGCGATCATGGACGATGTTAGGATTATCGCAAAGCTTTCACACATTTGTGACAGCAGGTGAGGGATGGTGAACAACAAGAGCAATGCACATTGTCCACTTGCATCATAGGTTGCGGATTATAAAGGTTGGTAGGAACATATTGCCCAGAATATTCCCAACGCTCCCCACCGCAAGTCCTATCGCTCACAACCCATCCTTGTTGAACCAGCTGGTCTGAAGGAACTTCAAGACTCCAGACGAGAGAGACAAAGAAAAGGAGAGCATTATGATAAAGATGTTCTTCAAGATCATTATTCTTTCCTTTGAAGGGTACTGGTTTATCTCCATGCGAGACTTTGTTTCCTCTAGGGTTGTATGGGTTGAATCAGTTGCACTTCCAGTTCTACCAGCGCTATCTTCATCATTGTTATCCTGGAACATATTCACCAGTGTTGTTTATATATTTACTCTAGCTTTATACTTTACTTTATGATCACCAATTTGACTTTGAATTTTTTCTATTTAAAAAAACTCTTCTATTAAAAAGGTGGAATAATATTTAAATGTTGTTGCATTGTTTCTAGGGAATTGTGCTTTTCTTGTGTTGAATACTTCCTCTATATTGCTACAGTAGATAATAATGTTTACAGGATATTACTAAGCAATTGTTGGTCAAATGTATCAAAAAGAGCAGCCATTTACCAATTTTTTGATTACATTTCATGCCAATAAAATTGCACGTTTAAAATGAAGATAGAGGACTATGCTAAGAACATGTATGATTGATTATACATATCACATTAAGTTTCAATTGTAAACAACTGAATTATAGAGATTGCATATGACTTTCTTTATCAAGTTTTAAATGGTGAACTCAACTTGAATCAGCTTTACACTGCAATCTGCACCTGTAGACCTGAGGCGAATCTACAACACTAAACTAAGGGAACGTTGTTTGTAGTTTCCGAGTAAAAACCAGCAAACATACTACTACAAAGGGGACATTCAAGTATTACAGAAGTAAATATTTGGCCATTTTTGATCCACTCCCCGCTTTGTAAAAAAAAAAAAGCAAACGCCCCTCCCCCACCTGTTGCTTACATTATATTTGTCGGCTTTTTTTTTATGTAGTCTGTTTACAGGAATAACCATTATTTTTTTACAATTTATAAATCATTGGTAGTTATTACTGTAGAGGTGTAAATTAATGTTGAGAAGTAATTCACAATAAACTGTTTTTAAATGAATTAACTTATTGAACCAAATAGGAATTAAAAATCAATCAAATAATTTTTTTTAATTATTTGCATTTAATTGAATTTAAAAAAGTATTATTAATGAATACATGAATTATTATAGTTATAAAAAAACTCTTGACCACTTCTGATCTGATGACCAATCCATGTCTCGACACTTTTAATTATGTGTCCATTTGGGGTTGCTAGTTCACTGCACCATCCTTTCTTGTCTTTCTCTGTCTTATGTAATAAGTGTTCAGACCCCAACCCCCTTCTCAGCAAAAATAAGCAAAGCTTGAACACCCTTCCCCCTTGAGGTGCTTATGTAATTCTTGAACAACCCTTAAAGCAGTAATCTTATATGGAAGACAAAACCAACCGGTTATTCAATCCGCAACACACTTTTATTGAATTCGTAGATCTGGCGTGTCAAATAAATGGCCCGATCCATGATCCTTATGAAACCAACATACATTTCTGCCTGGTTTTCTTTTATATCAAAGATGTATAAATACACTAGTTGGGACTGATATACTTTGTGACATTTAATTGCACATTGAAAACTCTTCAGAGAAGGTCCACTTTAAGAACAAATAATTATTCTTAATAGGATCTGTAAAAGAAAAAAATGGGTGAATCTTGTTTATAATCTCATTTTATTTGCCAATATAAAAGTACTAAATGGACTTTATTTTTTAAATAAAAATAGTGTTTATTTATTTGAGGTATCTAACATACACTTTCTGAACCGACTGACAATATCAACAGATGAGAATTTCTATTAGCAATTGTGAAAGGGTTTACCACATTTGCCGGAAAAGGTATCTGCACTTACCTTCCAGTGTTCTCTAACATGCCATAATGAACAAAAACCAACGGGTTTACTTTCCCTCCAAAGAAAGTTGTGATACGGAGTTGTATTACCCAAGAAAAATCTGTTGAACTCGCGGACATTGGGTCCTGAGCTCATGTTCTGTAAGATAAAGCCTAAAAATTAAATAACTAAACTTAGCTGTGGCTGACAATGAGGTCTAGCTCACTCCCATCCCACCTTAACTCTCATTCACTCCCATCCCACCTTAACTCTCATTCACTTCCATCCCACCTTAACTCACATTCACTCACATCCCACCATAACTCACATTCACTTCCATCCCACCTTAACTCACATTCACTTC
>CABFOV010005668.1:8928-27825 GCA_902141375.1 Timema poppense
GGCGGCTCTGGACCCCCACTCCTCTGGAATTATGTTTTCTTTTACAAGAAAACAATGTTAACATTTTTTATTCCTCTAGTTTGCCCTAAAAAAAATTCTTCCAACATTTAACAACTATCAGATTTACATTCGTGATATATAATCAGCACATCCACTAGACACTTTTTCGAATAAAACCTGTCACTATATTTTAAACAATTGCCGGCAATTCATCATAATCTTCACACCTGAGAACAGAGAAAACGAAGGATATCGAGGGCTGCTGTATTTTTAGTATCTTTACAGTGCGATTTTAATGCCAGTAACCATTATAAGTGTTTACAGGTGTGTGTGTGTGTGTGTGTGTGTGTGTGTGTGTAAAGGAATATATTTTGAACCCTTTCAGCCCCCCACTTCTTGGAAAAATTTATGCGGGCGCCCATGACTGCAACTGTAATGTAGACGATCAGGACAGAACTAAGATGCCATGCTAATATATTCTTCTTAAGTTTATAGAATAAAAATTATAGAACAAAAACATTTTTAACTCTGATTCATAACATTTGTTTCTCCTATTTTTGGTCACCTTATATTTTTCTTCAGTCATCACTCATTATTTAATATATTTGGTGGTCGGTTTTTAACATTTCGAGACTAAATTAGGAATCTTAATGTTGTTCAACAAATCACACATCCACTCTTATGTGAATTAATTTTCTATTAGCACAAACACTGTTGTTTTATTTTTGTCTTCTTTTCTGATAGCTGTGTATTTTGTTCATCTTTGGTTCAGGTAAGAAAATTACTTGTCTTATAGAGGTTTTCACTGAATGAAACAGTCAAACAAAAAAACAAAAATTTGCATGTATATTATTTTTAATAAAAATTTGTTCTTTACAACATAATTTATATATATATATTAATTAGGTTTTAAAGAATCCATATTTTATATAAAATAAGGATAAAACAATATACATTCAATTGATACCTAGTAATTGTTTTAAAACGTATAATATGTATTAATAAATATTTAAAATATGTGTAACAAACTGGAATCTAAATTATGTTGTTTTTAATTCATCACTACCTTTATTTTCTAATTTTCTAACAACCCTCACACATAGCAAACTAACCTCCTCTGATTCCTCCATCCCTGCTTCACCCTGTATATTTCTCATCAAACGGTATATACAGTCTGTTTGTACTGCTGGCTCATTAACGTTAGTCAGCTGGCCAGGTCTATTAATTAACACAGGTGTGGTGTATATGTTTTATTTCCTTTCTGCTTGGTCAGCATTGACCTGTGTGTTTGTCACATGTGTTGCATGCCCTTTATTTACATTCCCATTCCCAGCACTGGTCATGAATAATGCAACACTCACAGCTCAAAACTAGCAAGTCTGTTCAGAGTGAGGTCGGGGACAGCTATTATGACTGCTCAGGTATTTTGGGGGTGTATTATTTTGGATTTTGGAAGGGTTTTTCATTCCTCTATTTCTTTTTGCTGCATGAATTTGAATCTTTGTTTGCCAAGCTGTAGAGTTTAATAAAAAAAATAATTATAAATATTGTTTTTTTGAGAATATTATTGATTTGTTAGAATTAAATAAAATACAACAAACTTAACAAGTGGTGAAACTTTCTCTTTCTAAGATGTTTATGGTATTTAAGTTTAAATTTAACATATAAGATGTTGAAAAGAAATTTCTTCATTAAATAAATTTCACTAGACATTATTAATCAAGTAAGTTTCTGCCACATTTTTAATTTAATAAACAAAATTGTAATTACTTTGGTGATATGATAGATGGCCATTTAGTGTTTATTTAGGTAAAGCTATATTTTATATAATCCTAAATAATTGTATTTTAATGTTATGTCAGCCAATTACAATGTTTCTAAAATCTTTAAAATATTGTAATGGTCTTATTAGGTTTTACTATTTTGTCATACCTTCTCATTAAATGTATTTATAAATAGTTTTATGTTCAGTAAATTAGTTTGCTAGAATATTATCTAATAATAATGTGACAAAAGAAAATTTATTTACAAAGTGAAACCATTGCTTTTCCCCACAAGAAACACTTTTAAAGACTCCTCGGGGAAGGTTAAAACCCTCAGTTTCAGACACATTGACCTATTAGGTAAATCACTGAAATAATTCAATGTATTTTTACAAATGCCGAAAAATAAAACACATTTGATATCTTACACCAAATAAGCTTTGAAAGAGATCTTATCATATAAGAATGCCATTAAAAAATCTTGTAATTAGGTAATTTGAGGTAATTTGTTGTTCTATCTAAACTTAACTAGGAAAATTTACTGAGTTTGAAACTTTTGGACTAGGTTTTTTTTACCTATGAGCCTAAAATATACAAAATAAGCACAATAGTTTATTTGAGATCTTCATTTTATATTAATATTACTATTCAACTTGATTTACTTTCAACAATATAGAGTATTTAAAATAATTCTTAAACTCAGAGAAAGAGTGATTTGATTAAATCTTTTCTAAATTAAGGTTCACATCAATGTTTGCATTCTGTTCCTATTATAAATATAATTTGCTGTAAGCTAATTTATATTTTTGAAAAGCATTTGATATTAAACTAAAATATAAAATTAGGTCATTGTAGAGAGAATTTGACTTGGTAAGTCAAAGCGCTTCTAAATCCTGATTTTGATAGGAAGCCCACTTTCGACCACCAACATTGATTAAAAGTTACTAAAATTTGGCATTGTAGAAATATGTTTTATTTGATTTATTAGTTATGAAGTAAATATAAAAGATTATCAAAAGCTCCCAATAATATTTCCTTGTGGCGTTTATTTTTATATCATTGATTAAAACAAGTTAAGAATGTAAATACAATTTTAATATTTTTTTATCACCACTGTGCAACATAAGTTTCCAGTTTTCAAATAACAGGCTTCCTATGGGAACCATACTGTAGCTCTTTGATGTATTAGTATGTTAAATCGTGTGTTCTTTAGTTGATAATGTCAAATTTTTACAGATGTAAGATACATATAGTTAATTCTTGAATCAGACACTTTACATTTACTTCATAGGGTCTTTCTATTGTAATTAATATATATCACACATATTTATAGTTGACATAAACTGTAAATTTAATATGGTTCTGAAAGATAGAAAGAAAAACAAAATTATAACCAATATAGAAGAAAAATAATTAATAATAATGTTTTTATTTGGACGAAGGTCAATGCCTTTTCTCACACTTAAACTATGAATGTAATCATTTTAAAATAAAATAAATAAAGAAAACCAAACTAAAAAATGTAAACACACTCATATATACACATTTTGGAGGTAGCAAATAATCTAACATGGTGACAATGCTGATAAAGATAATTTTTAATTCACACACTCTTTCAAACCATCACTATACATTCCCCCTCACATATGACATGTTATGTTTTGTTGTCCCTACATGTACCAACCAAGCTTGTATTTATAATAGTTTTAGTTTAAATTGAGTCACAACAAGTTTTCTATTCTCCTGTGCAGGAACACATCAGGATCCATAGCGGAGAGAAGCCGTTTGAGTGTGCCAACTGCGGCAAGAGATTCTCACACTCTGGCTCTTACTCCAGTCACATGACCTCCAAGAAATGTCTCGTCATGAACCTTAAGGTATGAGTTATATTTTTTGTTTGGTGCCATTGGTGCAGGCCAATTACCTCTTTACAGAAAGACATGCAATTGACTTATTTAAAAACGTATGTAAATTAATAGCTGGCACTTAAATATATTTCACAAAACTAACTTTCCAAGTAATAAATGAAACAATTTGGTTTGATAACATACCTAACACAAAACTTAATCCATTATAAATAACTTATAATATATGTAATATGTCAATAAAAACAATGCTTATAGAACCTAACACTGACTTTATTACTAGTTTAGTATGTGTGTGTGTGCATGCGTGTGTGTGTGGTGTTTATATTAAATGACACACATTTGTTTGATATCAATGTCAACAAAACATAATTTTTTATAACTAAACAATTTTTTTTCTCCCAATAGTTTTTTTGAAAACAGTGAGAAAAGTCATCTAAGAAAAACCTCTTTAGTTAAGCAGTCTCATTTCTTTTGAGGTCTTCAACATCCTCAAATATTTTTTCCTTTGAGGGTTGTTTTCACTCTAGGAAACCAGAAAAAGTCATAAGTCTATAGAAATTAAACTAGCAAAAGCAGAGTCAGCATATACTATGTAGGTTTTTTATACATTGCTTTTAAAATTTTGATAATATGTGGGCAAGTGAGCCATTTAAAACAAATAAACAGGGATGTTTCCCAATGTCCGACTTGGTCAATCTGCCCCTCTCTGTCTTGTTTTATTGGTAACTGCAATTTATTTATTTTTGAAAAAAAAAAAGTTTTCTTTCTTTCCTTGAGAATTCCAGTGTCGGGCTATGATTCGAGTGTGTTGGTTTTTTCCTGGCCTAAACAAACTAATGAAATTTACTGTGTTATACACACTAAAAAAGTAAATAGACTGGTGCTATCTAACATAAGTGGGTTTGAGGTGGATGACTACTTGTTAACTTGTGAAGAGGTAAAAAATGTACTTTTTTTTTGTTTAAAATTTCAATAAAGTCTCAGTAATGTGTACCTATTTATTCAATCCTACAAATTAATTAATCAAACTTTATTCCTTCAAAACTACTTAATAATTTTATTCCAACACACACAATTATTGTGCACACAATAAATAAATAGATCTTTGATAAATAAATCATTAATTTGGAGTTCTTATTAACAAGGACATTATTTTTTCTAGGTTGGTCGTGGAGGTCGAGGCCCGTCTCTTCTTGACAAATGTCCCACACCCCAACAAAGGGGCACCACAGCTAGCAAGAGAGGGGCCATGGGTATCATAGGCAACAACAACAATAACAATGTCAATAACAACAACACCTTCCCTCCTATTATGCCCAAATATGGGGAGTACCGAGGTTACCTGCCACCACCCCCAGCCCCAAGTCTACACCCCTTCTACATGGCTGCTGCACCCACAATGCACCTCAATTCCCCTTACAAACTACCAGCACTCGGCCACTTGTTGGAGCAGTTGACGGCCTCATCACCCCCTCAACAACAGCACCCAGCTCTTCCCTTATCCTCACCCTCAGAAGAGAAGATGACTAAAGATAGTGAAGAAGCATCAACCAGAGACTTGGAGGAAGAAGATGTGAATGTCGAGAAAGATGAAGATGAAGAGGATAATAACAGGAACTCTCCAGGAAAAGACCTAGAAGCTGTTAAAAGAATTTTAGAAACTGTTAACGCAACAGTTACCAAACAATTCCTCGAAGCCAACATGCAGAAGCTTTCGTCACCATGTCCTAGTGTTTCAAGTGCTGCTTCACCTAAACAGTTTGCCGATACAAGCTTACAAAGGCAGTCTTCTTCACCTTGCCCTAGCATGACCAGTGCATCATCACCTGTAATCAACAACTGTCATAAGATACCTTCACCTTGTCCACTATCCCCAGTAGCTAACAATGTAGAATTTAAGAGAATTTCTTGCAGTCCTTCTGATGAGGAGGTTGGCAGTACACTCGAGTTGGACCATCACAAGCTTTGTTTGTGTGAAGGGAGGAGTGAAGGTTTGGCGGCAAAGCTTGAAAAAGCTGTAATGGTTAAGACCGAAGAGCTGTCCCTAAATGGTGGCTGCAGTGGAAGTGATGGTGTGACAGAAGATGAGGGTGAATCTGTAACCACCACGGATCATGTCTCAGAGGATGGACGCAAAGTTCGAGTGAGATCTCTTATAGCAGATGAAAAACTTGTCGTTTTAAAAGGGCACTATGCCATGAATCCACGTCCAAAGAAGGATGAGCTCTCTTGTATAGCAAATAAGATCGGCTTTCCTGTCCGAGTAGTTCAAGTTTGGTTTCAGAATACTCGAGCAAGGGACAGACGGGAGGGTAGACTGGTCCATGTCCCTTACGTTCCTTTGGTGTCCGTGCCTTCCCCTTGTGATCAACCTTTGGACTTGTCAACAAAAAAGTTTAACTCCCATCATTCTCTTGCCTCTACTCCGGCGAGCTCTCCCACAGCACACTCCGATTCTGGAGAGGAAGCCATGAACCTATCTAGGAAACCTCTCTCTCTTCTTCCGTATCAGCATTCCTCTTGCTCGTCATCTCCTTCCCCGCTTTCTCACGATGGCCTTACCAATGGCATGAGCAATGGAAGCCGGTTGGCTCGAATATTAGCTCAGCCGCCACACAGAATGACCAATGGAAATGTGAACTTGGTGCCGATGGATCGTCTCATGTATAACGCTGATGTGCAAATGTCCCGGTCACCCCTTCCAATGTCCATTTTTGGGCTCCAAGGAATGGAGAATGGGAGAGCTTGCAGCTCAAGTCCTCTCTCCGACAGGCGATCCTGGAAGCAGGTGAGAACTAATTAGAGGAAAAACAAAACCATCCATTTATTTTTATTTATAATTTTTGTTTCTAACTCCACAAGTAAAGTTTGAAAATGTTTTATTTTGATGACCTGACCAAAATCAATCACAAAAAATAGGATTACTGTTACTGGTAAATAAAGTGTATGTGAATATGAACACACACAAAAAGATATTTATAGATATTTTGATAGACTGGTGTACACTATTTTGATAAATGTATCCTTTGATAAATAGTATCCTTTTTTAATTCCAAAATGCCATTATTCAAGTTTCTGTCCAAACATTTTTAAACTATGATATAGAAATTTTGTTCTTGTGTATAGAAAATGATCTAAAGCTATTAATTCCCTTTGCTTATTTACTAGACGGCTATCAATAATTGAATTGTTTTTGTTATTATGCGACTTTCCAGTATGTGACCACTCTGTTGTCGCTGCAGGGCTACGTGGACGGCGGGGACACTACAGACGAAGCAGATGATTCTGGCTGTGGGGGTGGTGCCTCCCACGACACTGATCACACTGCTATAAAAGAGGATGGCTTATCTTCTTCCAAGCGGCATAAGCTATCCCCTGTATTGAGTCTCACTAGGGGCTCTGCCCCAGGATCTTTGGATGGAGAGCCTGAGGGTCAGTTCATCTGCGACCAGTGTGATAAGGCCTTCTCTAAACAGAGCTCCCTTGCTCGCCATAAGTACGAACATTCGGGTATGCATAACTTGCTCTTTTAAACTTTTGGGTCTCAAATTATAATAATATATTATTCGGGGTATTTTAAAAATATTACATTGATTAAAAATGGTGCATTACTATTATATTACAATTAATTAAATGTCATGGCTTTTGGTGTGGTTTTATTTATCATGTTCTGAATATATTTACAAATATATTTATGAAAATACATGTGGCGAGTGGGAGAGTTTAGTTTTTCAAGGCCTTAAAAGAAATATTTTTTATTTTGTTTAGATTATTACCTAAAATGTAAAGCCATGAACTATTTTGTGAAGAAGATCACGCCTTAATTACTCACTACTTTTACCTATTAACATAACATTTTCCTTAAAAAATAAAACCTGTTAAAATATTACAAATAAAAATTTAAGGAAAGTTTCTATTCTCTCTTCGAGGTACATAATATTTTGCATGGAAGGAATTTTAAAAGAAAGAATAATAGAAAGTGTAATTGTGCATTTAATGTTCCTTGATGAGTTCCATTAGAGCAAAACTTAGACCGAGGAATTGAATTAAAACAATCAATCCTCTACAGGAAGTAGTTATTAGATCTTTTCCAGTGGTAGCAATGTAAAGAGAATTGTGTTCATTTTTTCACTGTAAAAAGTTGCATTATGTGTTTCATTATTTGTTCCTATCCCTTTTTTTTTTCTCATAGAATATTCTATGTAAAATATGACAGTTAAAGTTTAATTTGTTTTCTTCTAATCAACATGTATGTATAAGCAACCCTACAATTAATGCAAATTAGCACATGATTAACTATGTATTTGTTGTCTTTCCTGTGGATAAGTATACTTGATGGTAGGACCGATCTTAGCAGACATGGGGTCCTGGGTATACTTCGTTTCCAGAGCCCCCAGCTATCTGCTTACACCCTATAATCCCCCTCCCCATTTTATTTAGTGTTATTAAAGTAATTTTCACCTATACACCAATTTAAAAACTTGTGCTCATGAGGCACTGCTACTCGTACAAACACTAAATATTATACACGACTAAAATAATTAACTGGTGGTTTGTCTATACAGTGAGCTTACTATACAATACCACAAGCCAAAATTTCCTGCCTCAACTTGTTGTTTTTTTCCCCTCTGTCACCTAAGCAACCCTGGGAGAGTCTCCTGAACCGTGAGGCCCTTTGGTGACATTGTTTGCACACCCCTAAGGGTGACCTTACTGGATGGAAAGTTTCATCTATCCTAAGTATCTTTGTAAGTGTTATGTGTGCTAGGATTCCCTCAGTAATGTCATTTTGAGGAAAGATAATCTGAATGTAAGCAGATCAACAATTTTATTCAACCTAAAACCTGTATGCAAATGGTTTGCTAACCTAATAATATTCAACCTACTCTCCACCTAGAACCCAACCCTCTCTTTGTATTCATTGAGCCATGGAGGAAAAAACATGCATTTTTATATTTGAATCTTTAAATACTTCAAGTAAATAAATAAATATACTTCAATATGAATCTTAAATTTTCATTTGAATCCTTGATTTGTTAAAAAGTTGTTAAAACCACCACCTTGGTCAAATTTATTTGGATCAAATTAAAACAAAAAGATCACCCTTTTGAAGTAAATTAATTATATTAATATAATTTGATCCTTTTTTTATAATTCTATTTCCCCAAATTACTGTTACAGATTGCTTAAAAATTGTGATTTCAGGTCAAGGTCTTCATAATTGCATATGATATGTTTTTTATATTTTTACGTATTTTGAATGTCTAAAATATCATGGGAATCGAGGAGTCAGCATTCCATACATAATTTTAATTACTTTCTTAGGGGTGTGTGAAGTCCACTTCTTTGATTCAAAAAGGAGATGAATCGTATTTATGATATACTTTTGAAGCCACATTAAAGTTAGAATTTATTTTTGATGTTTTGTGTTGAAAAAACAACTATATATTCTCCTTATTTATAAAGCTTTCGAGACTAAATACAATCTATTAAATGTTTTGTTACAAAACTATTTAACTTATTTTGGGAAAAGCTGATGAGCCAAGTAAATATCAAAACATACATTTCAACTTGATTTTTGATAAACAACAGCAATAAATTACAGATAATTGAACATAAATATGTATTTTATTAATAAGTATTTTTAATGTTTATACTTCAATTTTTATTTTATTTAACAAACATGTGGTAATAATAAAACACATAGTTACTAAAAACTTTATAAAAAAAACATTATTTACATGTATGTATATTACCACTATGAAAACTTCTTAACACTGTCCAAGCCCAAAAAACCTGGGTTTGGCTCATGCTAGTTAGAAAACCCTCCCATGCCCCTATACTCCACAAGCCACGAAATTCAGAACAATAGGAATCTCAGTTGGGTGCACTGAGGGTGATTTACCACTCTTCCGAGCAAATTCAAGTACATATTTTTCAAAGTCAACCTCCCTCATACCTAACATATTAGCATAATTATTTCATATAAGTATAATCCAAACAGGTGGTGGGACGCTGTACTAAAAAAAACTTTTAAAAAACTGTGATTTACCATAAAATGTTTAACTTAGACTTATTAATGAAAACCTCGGGACTAGTAGTATAAAAAGAGTCTGATGTGGAAAACTACCCCTCCTTGTCACTATGGATCTTTTACCATGATTGCCCTAGGTATGTGTTCATAGTCTAGTCTCGGAAGTAAAAAAAAAAAAAACTCCCAGTTTATGGATAGCAAGCAGTTCAGGCCGAATGTAGTTTTGGCTGGCATCCGAATCTCAAAAATATCGATAAAGCCGTCATTTGAGTCAACATGACTAGCGGTGGGGTTTGGTCTGTCCCGGTCGATGTGATGTGGTAGAAGAATAAATAATGTTTTATAACTATACTTAAGACTGTATGTATCACTAGTATTATTTATTTGCCTTATCTCTCCCCTAGGTCAACGCCCACACAAGTGTGATGTTTGCTCCAAGGCGTTCAAGCACAAACACCACTTGACTGAACACAAACGCCTAC
This sequence comes from Timema poppense, assembly GCA_902141375.1. Classification (NCBI taxonomy): domain Eukaryota; kingdom Metazoa; phylum Arthropoda; class Insecta; order Phasmatodea; family Timematidae; genus Timema; species Timema poppense. The sequence goes on from CABFOV010005668.1 coordinate 19,076, forward strand.
ACAGTGGAGAGAAACCGTTCCAATGTTCCAAGTGTCTTAAAAGATTCTCGCATTCCGGCTCATACAGCCAGCATATGAACCACCGGTACTCATATTGCAAGCCATACAGAGAGTAGCTGATGCTTCTGCCACCTGGATCATCTGCCTATGAACTAGTTTCTAACCTTTCTCCATTGGTATGCTGGCCACAACATTAAAAACCTCTTCTCCATTTCATGTTCAGAAATAAGCTTCTAATAATTTCATAAATGAAGTTGTTTTTCTTATCAACTACATTTATAGGAATTTTGCTCTGAATAATTGTTATTCGAATATATATATTTCTTAGATTTGTGTCATAAAATTAATTTTCATATTATCACTTGTTCAATACATCTGTTGCAGCAGTTGTTTTTTTCCTCTCAATTATTTTGCGGGTGTATTTTGACTACTGACGTACTGTAAATTCTGGTATCCCAAATTGATTGGTATTATTAATAAGGTGTTAATTTTTTTGGAATTTCATCACTATAATAAATTTTATTATCTTCAGTGATTCAAATAGTCATCATTTAAATATTGCTCAACTTTTGGTTTGAACTAAAATAGCTTTTTAACACTTATTCCAATTTAGTTCTAAGCTTACTTCACCAAATTATTCAAACAGGTACCTAGTCAAACCTATTTGAGTTTTGAATTATTTTTTTAACAAATAAATATTTGATGACATGTTTTTAAATCGCTTGTGCTCAAAATTCTCATGGATTTAAAAGTAAGCTACATAGCAAAATATATAAACTATACAAGAATAATTTTATATATATATATATATATATGAGATCGAGGTTCAAATTTTGGTTGGGTGTACTGAGTTTTTTTTTTCTAAAATTATTTTACTCTCTCCCTCTACACAAATGTGGGTATATTTCCTCTAAGTATAATCTTCTTCATTCCTAAAAACTATCAGCACGATTAGTATATAGGTGTATAACCAGAAAGATTAGTATGATGCGAGGCTAAAAACGACATAACTACTATATTTATTGCAGTTGTTGACCCACAAGTACAGGTAACAAACAGCCCCAATCCCTCAGCCCATCAACTGCTTGAGACTCTGAATGTTAGGCCTATATCTTTCTAATGACTTTACATCACATTACAGTATAAGTAATATATAAGAGTGTTGCGATTAACTGTTAATGTGAATTCAAGATCAAGTTTATGCCAGTGTTTTTGTAAATAAACTCTAAACAAGTGGCTTGTTATATAGTGTTGACAGGATAAGCAGATATAATTAATATATATTATATATATATTTTAATTTTAATTTTAGAGCTTATATAACCCTTTTATTGAAACGTATTCACCAAGCTCAATAATCAAAGTCAATATTTGTTTATATGTGCGCACAGTTGAGATTATTAACAAAGAATACTGCCTGATACTCTTAATTGTAATGTGACATCACACACATCTGACTTCCCCTTAACCTGTTATCACACTTGGTCATGCGGAACACTAATCCCCCTTCCCCAGATATGCATACATAGTTTATGGACAGCCCCTTACAAACAAATAACAAAGACTGTGGTGAATTGCCCTCTTCGCTTTATTTTTGATCCATGAGAATTTTTATCTTTCCTAAGAAATGACCATCAATTGTTTATTGAATACACCATGCCCATGGCTTGCTTCCAGGACGAGCACGGCTTGAAGGGACTGTACTGGTAAATTGTTTCCTTACCGTCACTATTTGATCAACCACACACAATGAGCTAAAGGGAATGTTTGTGTATTGGTTTGAAAGGACATTAATATAGAATGGGATAAAACAATTGAACTATTACAGCCCTTTAAAGTTTGGCTTGCTTTGGGAACACCCCACAAGCCGCTACTGGCTACCACATGTAGTTTGTTGGAATGTATCATGAAATGTCAAATATGTATTTGAAACTTATAAAAAAAAAATCCTCCAATTCTCAGGCGATATAAAATGTCCCTGCCCGTATCTAGTTTAATCCAATTTCCTAACTATTCCCAGTTTGTAATATTGATTGTCTCCCTCATATAAATTAACTTGGTCAAGTATCATGGGCCGGAAAAAAGGATTTTTTTTGAGTAGTATTATGATCGTGTGAGCTATTTCACAACTATTGACTAATAACTTGTTATTTTGAGGATTCTAGTCCCCCTCTCCATTCCTCCCCCCTTCATTTTCATAAGTTCAAATTTCTCTCACCTGGTAGGATATTTTTTAAATTAATTAGACGTAATATTTTAGAATCCAAATATTTGTGGTCAAAATAACATTAATAAGTATGGTTTATTGGCTAGAATATTAAGCAAAATGCAGCAACAACCATTTCATTATTTTCATCCTAAAATATAACTATAAAACTGATCAAACCCCAAATATATTGTTAGTGCAATTGCAGGGTGTCTATTGGGTCACAAAAGTCACAAGTTGCCTGATTGTTTGTACCATGATACGGAGGGCAAGGTTAACGTTCACCATCTAGCTAAAGTTTATTGTTGCGTCTGAGTGCATTAGGCCTATATATGCTTTATAGTGTTTGACTGTTTACTGAAGGAATTTTGTGGTCAAAAATAGGTCACTAATTTTCGTTTCTCCAACTGATTGGACACCCTGAATTGTTTTTTCTTGGTTATTCTTATACATAACATTTCAAATGTCCTTTCAAAAAGTGTATTCAACATACTATGTCTGGCTTTAAAGTATAACTTCATATATAATTATCAGACCAACCATTAATTGGCTGTTGCTAAATAACCATGTTTTATTAAAAAAATCTTACAAATGTAATTTTGCTTCAGTAATATTCCAAACTTTATTTATTCATCCCAATTTAATTTTTCATTGTTGGTTTTGAAAAAAAAAAACTATTAGTAAATTATATTTCCAGCCCATGAAACCCACTCCAATTATCTTAGTGGACTCTTATCAAATGTATTTAAAATCTTCCTAACATTTAAATAAACTTTTGAACCTTTATAAAGTAGATGTAGAAAAAAGATTTTTCCCTTATTGTAGTGGTCATTCTCGTATGATTGGTCAATAGCATTTTTCACTTTCTCCTCTACCTTTTTAACTTTTATCAATGTTTATCAAATTCTCTTTTAAGAAAATCATTATTGTACCTTTTGAAATTTTTAAAACCTTTTTCTCCATATTATTGTATTTTGTATGCCCTTTGAAGATTTGTGTAGTTTACATTAAAAGACAGCTGATCATGTTATAGTGATCAGATCAGGGCTGCAGATTCATATTGTTACGTCCAACCAATGCCCAATGTTTAAGACACTGTCGGTAATGTTAGAAATCAAAAGAAAAATGTTCTTAAAAAAGATAGGAAATAGTTAGTAAAATGTTACCATTTTTAATTTCTAAAACAAAACTTTGTGTACATGGATGTCATATGCACTTCTCCATCATAAGGTAAGATAATTGAAAAAAGTTGGTAACATTGTAAATAAATGTAAAATGTAGGGCAAAGTTGGTACCTGTGTAAAGATACTCATAATTTTTTTCTCCTAACCCAATCTCAGCTGTAGATATGAACTAAAGAAGGTAAACACTAAATGAAGACACAAACTTTTTACACACATATAGAAATTATTTAAGAATACGCTCATTTTATTTTCCAATGGATTTATAATCAAACAAGATACTTTAAAAGAAGAAAACACATTTAAATTTGTATGAAAAGAGGTTTTGTGTTCTGATAGATGTGAAAAAAAAAGTTATTTGTTGTGTGCTAAGATGTGAAAATCAATTGTCTTCCACCGCCCAAGCTATGAATTTATGACTAGAATCAGGCAAAATTAAAATTAGTAATGAATAACATTACAAAAGTAGTAGCTTTTTATTATTTTCATAGAATTATATTTTTTTTTTCAAAAATACATGCTTTTCTATTGTAATGAAACTAAAATAAGTTTTATTTTAAAAGAATTAAACATTATGGCTTGTCTAGAATCAATTTACCTGGTTGTTGTAAGCACATTTTTTTAGATGTAAGTTGAATTAAAAGGAAGAAAAATAAAAGCCTGTCAGTGGCCGAATGGTCTAAAGCCGTGGTTTCCCACCTTTTGCAGGGTTTGATCCCAATTACATACAAGCGTTCAAATGCTAGTTTATAAATTATTTTATTTTTTCACTGAATTGAGAGGAAATGTCTCCTTATTTGCATGGAGGGAAAGAAGGAAAATCATTTAGGAACCATTAACCCTTGTACACCGGGTCAGAACTCAAATCTTGACTTCCCAGCCACCAACAAACCAAACGAGCATGATGTTAAGCCCGCGTACCCACCAATGTGTGTTTTAATTATTATAAATTAACCATATGAGACCAACTTCTATGACCACATTGTCTAAAGCTACTACAGCAGTATACTAGACTGCCTATGATGAGATTGAGGTCTGAATCTCGGTTGGATATATTGAGGGTGCTTTTCCCAAAATAGTTTTCCACATAAATGCGACTACACCTATAATTATAACCTTTCTAATCCCTAAAACCACAAGCGTAATAAGTACATAAGCATATAACCCAAATGGGTAATAAAACACGGTGCCAAAAACAATTATACGAATGCAATTAAGAAGTTGTAAAAGAGAATGAACAAACCTCAAGGAGAGGGGTATTTTAGTATGTTATGATAGCAGCGTCACATGGCTGCCTCAGTAAACTATCAGTGGGATGGACAACAGGAACTTACACAGTAACTTGACAGTTTTTCTTACATTTTACATAAGTAAATATAAAGCTAAAACTTCAACAAGTTTAACTCTACCTAAAAGTCACTGCGACCCCCAGGTTGGAAACCCCTGCTTTATAGTGTCACTCATGCAAGACTGGATTGCTGATAGAGTTAGGTTCAAATCCTGGTCAGTTGTACGAATGGTAAAATATGGCAGACAATATTGAGGCAACATGTCATTGATTGGAGACAAGCTTTGTTTGATACCCTTATAAAAGTAAACTTAATTTTAAACTATCAAAACTGTTAAAAAGAAGCAATTAGTTCAGAGGTTATTTTTCCAAAACTTTAAAATAACACCCAACACTGATAGGCCAACTAATTTTTAATTTGGAGAAAGAAAGGTTAAGCTTGTAATTTAGAGTTTTCTATCGAACACAAATATAGGCTTAATAAAACTCGTTTGAAATTATGCATCTACTTTATATTATATTTTATAGCTTGGAAAAGATAAACTAAAAAGAAGATATTTGAAAATATTATACTGAGCTGATTATTGAATTCTTTTAAAATATTAGAAATGCCTAATAATTATTTCTTGTCATATTTTCTGAAACTAAGGGTGTGTTCATGTGACAATATTTACAAATAGACTCCGTTATGGTGCGCCTGTTGATATAAACTTTCCCCAACCCTCTCCCAATCAATTCCCCGTAAATCAAAACTCAGGAGCTGCATTAATATATAATTTAAAGAATATGTCAAAAAAAATATTTCTAAAATACTATAACTGTACAGTATATTAAAGTAATGCATTTAAATAAATATAAATGTGTATATATTTAAAAGAATCCTTAAAATATGTGGTAAAATGTGTTATCTTTTTTATTTAAATATTCTAAGTACAGCAAATTATATAAAGACGAATTTTTCAATAAGCTTTCTTTTGTATATTCAAATGCTTTCAAAATACGTACTAAAACAGGGCACAGTCACATTTTTGAAAAATGATTAAAATAGTTTTTGTTTCCTCAAGTGTGCTGTTTCACAGAGATTAAAACACTCTCAAAACAACAAAAAATAAATATATATTATATATAATTAATGTTTTTTACTATAACTATCATTGTGACTTAATAGACACAAAAACCAAATTACTGAACTGCGATGATTGAAAGTTTGGGTAACTTTTAGAAACGAATGAAGTGTCTTTGTTGTTAAATTTTTTCTCATCATTCCAATGTTTATGTGTGAGCATTGAGCTATTTGTGTAAGACTCCCTTGATCGACAATAATTGTAGTATCTTTTATATATACATAGACACTATATATGATAGGCATTTAACAGCCTGCATAAATCACAAGGTGTGAGTGATATTGAAATTACAGAGATTATAAAAATAATATAAATTATATAGAGAAAGTTACTATAATATTTAAAAAAAAATACTTTGTGTTTTTTAATGTAAATAAAAGAAGAGGTGTCCATGTAAGCTTATGCAACGAGCCTTTGATCCCCTATTGTTCCATACCTGATTTACAACATATTTAGAGCAACAAATATATATATTTGAAAGAAAAACTTATCGACGATATAAAAATGTACATTTATATGACAAAAGAAAGAAAATCCACCTCATTCCTTTCGTAAAATTTATTTCTCAATTGTGTTAGAAATCCTTAAGTTTCTAATGCATGGTGGTTTCTATCCGTTTCTCTAGTGTGTTTGTCGCGTTGTCTTTTTAAACAACTGTATTTTTGTCTTTGTCTTTTTCAAACTATTTTTAATTGTGGAAGGGGGTGCTGTATTTCTAAAAAATAAAATATACCTTATAAATGTTTTGAAGGTATGACTGGGTGAATGATGTAATGTATAAAACACTCTTAACTGCATACATGTGACTCATGTTTGTTTTTCTTCAAGTTTACATCTTAAAGTGTGTAAACGTTGGTGTTATTTCAAGCTCGGAGTAAATATACTTAAAAAAAAAGTCTTCAATAAAAGAATTATCACTGGGAACAATCTAATAACACTTGATTTCTTCTTTCTATAGCTCATTCACCTGAAGAATAAAATTGATTTCATTATCATTTTAGTAAACAAAAATATACAATGCCTAGATATTATATAAGTTGAGTAAAAATTGTCTAATATTATGATTTTTGAAGTAATTTACTTGATCTCTGATGTTTGTTTGAACAGATTATTCCGCCCCCATAAAATTGTAATTAGGAAAAGTAGAGAGAGAAATTATGAGTCATGATGAGATTTAGTTTTTTATATTATTATTAAATATAATAAAATGTATAATTTTTTATACGAGAAAATGTACTAAATGTATATTCTCAAGGTTGAAAAACACAACGAACTAGAATGTTTTGTATGTTATAAATGCTATATGTACAGTCTAACACACAATATTTTTTATTTTAGGTAGTTTCTATGTTATATATTATGTTGTCTTATTTTATAGGTTTTAATATTCTTTTTTCTTTACTCAATTAAACTGCAAACAACATATGTTTGTTTGTATCCAAAGCTAGTTCCACCAAAGAGCTGTATCATAAATTTGAAATATTTTTCCTTCTTTTTTTTCCTTTTTGTATGATTATATTTTATTACAATAGAATTAATTTTGTGCAATAATGTTAATTTTATTGCGATCTTTAATTTATGCAACATGTTATGATTATAAAATGTTTTCTTTATATAATTGAAAATATATTTTGTGTCGTTTTAATTTCTATTTTTTTTTCTTTGCGTGTTTATAAAATGCCATGGCAGAATAAACTAAGAGATTTTATAAAATTGCTGTAATTGTATGCAAAGAAAAATCCTCCCACTTATAAAAAAAAATATCTTTAAGGGAAAATTATATACAAATATATTATATATTATAAAATGTACTACAGTTTTGGGTATAAAAAATACAAAGTTGTAACTTTTAATTCAAATATGTATAAATAAATTTGTGATCAAACCCAGTCGTTTTTATTTTTTGTTCCTTGCACTTTTTTTTATACAATAATCAATACTATATTAAAAACAAAGGTGTGATTTTTTTGTGTGCTAGAAATGACTATCTGCGATTGACTACCATAACATGCTAATAAACGACATAGCAGTCTTAAGGTGTTAGACTCGCATACATTGTTCTATATATGGTCTAATTCGAGGTGTTAATTTTATCTCTCTCACCCTTACTTCTTAGATCAAGTAATAATAACGCCCGGTGTCAAAGGCTATTTTAAATTAAACACTGAAAAGAGAATAGAAAGGCAAGGCGTACACACTTATCAGAAAAATATAACCAACACTAAGTACACATCACAATGCGTTTTGTTGTGTTTTAGCTGTAAATTTTGAGGCTTGAATTTTTCTATCCTCCTTTCAATATGTATTATTTACACATTCAAGTACTTTGGTACATATGGGAATATCAGTTTTCAACCTGCGGCCATTCCAGTTTAATAAAATTCCTCCTTTAAATATTATACTCTCACTTGCACACTTAATCTACTATCTCTCTACTCCAACACTTTCCCAGATTAATTCATTCCTTTCTCTTTGTGGTAGACACATGGGCATTGAATGTAAGAGAAACTAGGAAAGTGGAGGCCATGGGAATGAAGTTTGCGAGGAACTCTAATCCATCCTCTAACTTTATAGCTTTACTAAGCCTTACCCTCTTCCTTGTCACACTTCACAATGTAATCACTCTTTCACTTCCTTTCTCCCCCACTCACCATACCATCAAGTTATCAGCATACCTACATCATGGCTTTCAGTCATGCCACTGAGAAATGACAGTGTGTAAATTATCTTGTGAGTGAGGTGAAGGGTAGAGGTAAAAAAGAGCTAATAAAGAGGGCAGTAGAGGGAGATGTTCTATAGGTGTATAAGACCTGCTATGAAAAAGAGAAGTACCCTTGTAGTATAAGGAAGTGACCCGCCTCTGTGGCATAGTTGACTAACGCACTAGTTGTGTTGAGCTTGACTGCTGAGGACGGGGAGATCGAGGTTCGAATCTCGGTCGGGTTAACTGG
>CABFOV010005668.1:27889-40811 GCA_902141375.1 Timema poppense
GGGGGGGGAGGTGTGTTCCTAAATGGTTTTCCACTCTCCCTCCACGCAAATGTGGGTTCACTTCCTCTAATTCATCCTTCCCAATTACTAATCCATTAGCGTAATTAGTACTTAAAAGCGTATAACCCAAACGGGTAGTAAGACACGGTGCTAAATAATAATAATATAAGGAAGTGCTGATTAGGATGTAATTTGCACCTACATTTACATATGCAGCAGAAACATGAACAATGGATTTAAGAAAGATTGAGAAAGTGGAGGTCACAGGGAGGAATGAAGTTTTTAGATTATGCTAGCTGTCATAAGGAGAAACAAGATTAAGAATGAAGTCTACAAGATAATAAAGGCAAAACAGATGAGATGGTGTGGTCATATAACGGAAAACCAAATAATCTCAAGGAGAATGATAGAGATGAAGTATGTAGGGAAATGACCGCAAGAGGTACCAAGAAAGAGATAGAAGGAGGCATTTTACCAAACTGACCTAACGACTGGAATCAGTTGATGACGATGGTATGGAGCACAGATAAAATTTCAAACCTTGTTTCTAAACACATTAGGCAACTTGTTTTTCTTAGTGTTTGTATCACTTTGGTGCCATAGCACCATTCATTATAATTATTTCGCTGTAAGGCCCTGTGTGTTTAAAACAAACAAAATTGACTGTTAGTTTTCATAATCTATACAAATGGCACCAATATAAATATTACAGTTTACATAAATTATAAAATTGGTATTGCATTTCTAAAGAGGTTATTCCTTTTTCAAAATGTAGTTATAAAAAGTTATTCAAATAGACTAAAATATATACGGTATGCCTTTCAACAAAAAATGTCAACTTAGGATAAACACCATCTCTAGCAAATGCTTTATAAAATATACCTGATAAAATAAAAGAGTTAAAAACAATACAACTGTTTATACAGTAGGAAAACATTTATTAAATTATAAATATTAACATTTCCAGTTTAAGAAATAAAATTTGATAGCCAAGAATTGTGAGCAATATAATGAGACTTAATTCACAAACAATTCTTGGGAGTGTTTATTTTGCAATTCAGAAAATATGTAAAGTCAAATTGATGTGCACACTTAAACAGGACAGTCATACACATTAATAGCACGATCTTCAGACACTGATAAAATCTTGTTAGCATCTGGGTTGTATTTCACACCCCAAACCTGTTGAGAAACAAAATTACTTATAATATATTTAAGACTTCAACCATTATTTTTAGTCAATACATTTCTTAAGTATTAATTATATAAAAAGTAGAAACGTGTGAGAAGTTATTGTTTAAAACAAGAATACACATTTATCATAGGGATGGACCCTTCAAATCATCGAACTGTCAATTTCCTTGACTCCTCTAGAACAAATAAGATTTGAGGATTCAAGAAAATATTGGAATAAGATTTATTTTTGCGAAATCAAATTTTGATTTTGTTTTAGATCTATTAAATGCTTATCGATTGCTTAGCAAGTGGTGGAATTAATCTGGTTCACATCAGTTTGGGCAAACCTGTTCTTAGATTTTCCCAAGCTCATCAAAATTATCCTTTATTCTTTTGAATCGGCTGGGCTGCTATTCATGTTGCAGGCAGGTGTTTTCTTTCATAGTAATGTGCTACATTCAACCATCGACCTAGGTTTTATTGACTGAGTAATCAATACTTTTCTACATAAAAAGGATGTTTAGGAATGGTTTTCTGTCTTTGCAGCAGATTCTTTAAAGATTATAGAGAATTAATGAGAGATATATAGCAGGACATTTCCAAATTTTCAAAACAAGAATTTAAATTTAATCAGGGTTTAAAAATGAATAAAAATAACAATTAGGGTATTAGAAATATTCAAAGAAAGTTGTGGAAGGTTTGAAAATAAATTTGAAACTGCAATAAATTTAGATGCTTTTAAATTAAACCTATCAACTTTGTTGAGAATCAAAAATCTGTCAATCTTTCTCATCAAAAACTACTGGAAGCAGTTACCAACAACATGGAAGCCAGGTTGATGTACAGTGATTACTTAAAATCAGGACATGTCAACCTTGCAGCCCTATCAATGATTTTGTGCGACCCGTGTACCTTTATGAAGAACCATTTAACAACTATACCCTATTCTTCTTTTCATAAACGTCATCAAAATACAACCTTTAAGGCAACTGTCTCATCCTCCCCTCCCCGGGTGCACCCTGGTATCTTCGTCCAAATTATGTTTTGGGGCATACAGTTGAATAAATTATGTATATCCATTCTCTAATCTTACTTGGAACTTTTTCATCCTGTCTCCAAGTGGTTCCACCAATCCCACATATCCTTTTAGCTTATCCCTTATAATGAAACCAACCTCCATTCCTCTCTACCCTCCCTCCAATATGGGATAGAGCCCTCTGCCTCTCTTTACACCCCTCTCCTCTCCACCTAGTCCCACTTAGGCCGATGATTGAGATTGAAACCACTTTCAGACTTGTTATCAAGTGATATGAAACAAACCCAATTTCAGAGTACAACATATTTTAGGCTGCCGGGAATTAAACACACGGACCTTTCATCAGTAAGCAGTTGCACTACTATCCGAGTCAAGGTGTCTGATTCCTTGGCCCATTAAGTGCAGAAAAAGTCACACATTGATCTAAATAGAGTGATAAATGCATGGCAGTTCTAAAGTACCTGATCCGAGTGTTCGTTGAAAGTATGTACACACTGCCTGGTGGCGAGCTCCCAAACTTTCACCGTGTGGTCTGAGCTGCTCGACACAAAATGCTGGTTGTCTGGAGAAAAAGCCACACTCAGTACCCATGACGCGTGACCAGAAAGGGTTCCAGCCACATTTGCGTGTTGCCTGCAACCAGGGGAAATTAAAACCAAACAAGTAGGTACGTACTGTAATATTCAGTCTTTAATTTGATAGTCTTATAACAGCAGGTTTGGACCAAAATTAGTTTAAAAAATTGTTTTTATTTTGTAAGTGGTATTAAGAAGAACCGTAAATCTTCACGTATAAATTTAATTCAAGGAGAGTTAATAAAGGCTAGTGGTGAAAAGTTATTGATAGATATTCTTAAGCTGCTATGTTCCGTATGGAACCATGAAGTATTAACACAAGAATATATTATATTAGCCATTTTTAAAAAGAGAGATAAAACTGATGTAATAATTATGGAGATATCTCACTATTACCAACATGTTATAAAATAGTATCTAACATAATTTTAATGAGATTGATGCCATATGCTGAAAAAATAATCAGGGATCATCAGTGTGGATTTTGACGAAATAGATCAACAACGGATCAGATTTTTACCATTTGGTAGATATTATGAAAAAAGTGGGAATACAACATAACGGATCATCAATTGTTATACATAGATTTTAAAAATGCCTGTGATTCAGTTAAAAGAAACAAATTTTGTGAAATTCTAGTTAAGTTTGGGATACCCGAAAAACTTGTCATGCTAAGTGAGGTATGTTTGATACACGCATAGCAGGATCCGAGTTGGATGTCACTTATCAGATACTTTTGAAATACATAATGTTTTGAAACAAGGAGATACACTTTTCACATTAATTTTTAAACCAGCCTTAGAGTAGGTCCTATGCTATTAGGGTAATGCGATAGAGTAGTGAAGGTTTGGCAATAAGTGGTACATTGCTGCTAACATTTTATGAAATTTTTTGCAGAATATTTTGCAGAAACATTTTTTCATATTTTGTTATAACTTACATATGTAGGAATAAAAAAGTATATTTCAATTTTATTTCTTCATAGATTTTGGAAAATAGCCTTGCTTTTATAGAATGAACTTAGCTTTTCATTACACCTGTTAATTAAAATGTCCTCTAACATTTTTTAACACCTAGACTAAGCTATTAAAATCTTACCAAATGTTCACAATGTTTTATGCCAAAATGTAATTTCAAATTCTCATGTTTAATGGTTATTAATAAGAATTAATACCAATTTAGAATAGGCCAAATTATTTTTAAGTTGGTAAATCCAAGTAACATGCCATTAAAATAGGTTTGATAATGAGTAAACTAGAGAGTGCCGATTAAAATTTAACTCTTTTGTTATAGTACACATTTTTGTTACCAAAGAAGAATTAATTGTGAGGTTATGTGCCTTTTAAATAACTCATGATTTAAAAAAAATAGGGTGAGCCCAAGATTGAGCCATACTGACCAAGCGGCCACTGTCGTTAGCAATGTTAGTGCTAACATTTGTGGATAGAGGATGTCATGCGGTCAGTACAACAAACCCCCCCAGTTACTAATCTCAGTTTTCTAGAACATAGCCACTACCTATTCAAGTAGCTCCTCATGTGTCCTCACATGGCTGAGTTTTACCGTTTCAGGCCCACTGCTTCACAGAAAAAAAAATCTAGAAGCACCGAGAAACGAAACCAGGACCTCTGAATCTGTAGCCACCTGATGTGAGTTTCCTTATAGTTATAAATTAAAAATCTGTTTTCAAACTTACACATCATATAATTTCATGTGGCCATCATCTGAGGCTGTGAGTAGGAGTTGAGAGTCTGGCGAGAAACAGAGTGAGCGAATAGGCATCGCATGCCCTGCACATACATACAACAAAACAGGAGTTCACTCATGACTCATTGAAACAACCAGAGAAAGTCACACATGTCATATTCGAAAAACAATAATTTACTAATTATTATTAAAATGTGGGATAGCAGCAGAGACCCAAAGGTTTGTGTTCCCCAGACCCCCACTTATAAATCATAGCCTTGCAAAATTATTATTCACTCTCTGACAACAATTGTATCTTGCCATAATAGTATAGGTAATAGTAGGCAATGTTTTTGAAATGGCATGCATAAGGCGCGCAGCTGTCTGCGCCATGCAGTTTGAAACCAAACCCTCCCAGCCCTTCAGCTAGCGTTGCCAGCCGGCTGTGGCTTGCTAGCCCTGCCTGTTCTGCATCTGAAGGTGCATTCCCGTACACACCCCGATGCTGAGAGCTTGTGAGAGATGTGTTTTGTTAAGCATGAACCAGCAATTATTGTCAGCAGCCCTGCGTGTTTCTGCTTTTTAAGACGCATATTTGTGCCATGTATAGTTTGTGTGTTACTATGTAAGGTAATTTTAAGATCTTTTTTTAGCGTCGCGTCTTACTACCTAATCAGGTTTCAAGTATAACTTATGTACTAACTAAACTAATGAGATAGGGATGAAGAAGGTTGAATCTAGAGGAAGAGTACCCACATTTGCTTGGAGAAAGAGTGGAATACAATTTTAGAAAAAACCACCCTCAGTACATCTGACCTGGATTCAAACTCCGACCTCCCTGTTAATAATGCAATACATGTTTCAAGATTAACTTTTGATTAAAAAATGGAATTAAAAGCATTAGGTAGACCATGTCCTGAATTATGTAGGCCTATAGAACAAACAAAAACCAATAAAAATAAAAATCGCGTTTTCAAAAGGCAGTCTCTAAATAGTTTAGTGCTCACCACTTGTCTATAACCAGTAAAATTATTTTCAAAGTTTTCAACGCATAGTTTATACATTTATATTCTAAATCAATGAATTTGTGGGCTTAGTCTATAAATAGTTTTTTTAGCACCGAATCTTACTACTCGTCAGGGTTATATGCTTATAAATAGTTGATATTACCTTCAAGCGTATGGACCAACTTTCCGGAAGCTACATCAAAAATATTGATAATGCCATCAATAGCGCCACTTGCTATATACTTTCCATCAGGACTCTAAAACAAAAAAGAGCAAATATATTTTACATATATGTGTGTGTGTTTAAAATTCCTTTTACCAGCATAAATTATGCCATATACTTACGTAAGCAATGCTAAGTGTAAATTTCCCTCTTGTATCCAAAGTTTGTTCTTGCTTGCCAGATTCCACTCCATAGAGGTTGATCTTCCCCGAGTGGCTGCCTGAGATGATGAACTTATCATCGGGTGAAAATGCCACTGTCCAGATATCAACTGGACCCACCTCGATGGTGCCAACCTTCTCACCAGTTGCAAGGTCCCAAAGTCGCAAACTGGAGTCTAAGGAGCTTGACGCGCATGCTATCAAAATAAATCATTTATTGAAAATTGTTAGTATAAAATAGAATACAAACCTTGACCAAAGTCAAAGCAACATTAACAACAAAATTTCATAACAAATATTTTAATTTGTAAAATTTATTTTAAATCTCCTTAGTGAATTTTTTGTCACAAATAAATATATGATTTATTTAGAATAACTTGTGTTCAGAATGTTTTTGAACTTCAAAATTGACCCCTTGAAGCTTTCAATCATCAAAGGAATTTGAAACCAAATAAAAGAGAGTTATATCTGTATGTTATTATGACCCCTTGGAGAGCAAGTATTTCGATAGTCAAAAAAATTGAATTGGAGAGTTTGATGAATGTCAACGTTTCATGACCTCCTAGATCCATAAAAATTGTTGTTTTTTTTGCAACGCTATCTGTCTCATTGTCTGTTACTAATAATAAAGTCAAAACCATTTTATTGATCAGGTTGAAACTTTGTAATTATCTAAGGTTTTCTGATGAACCAAATGCATTAATAGAAGGGAGGATAAGTTTATGATTTACTATAGATAAACATTGAAAAATTCCTTGGTAAACATTTGAAAATATAGTTATAGTGTTTCTCAAAACCATCTATTAAAATAACCTTGTTTTCCAAAGTGTATTAAAATCCCATTAAAAAATATAAGCCTAGTTAATGTTTTTCAAACCCATGTGTTAAAACAACCTTGTTTTCCTGAGTGTATACCAAATTAAATAAGAATCAAATGTAGCGAATTCTTACTTGTTCCTTCGGTGTTAATGGCAACCGACACAACACCAAGAGAATGGCCTTCTAGTTTGTGTTTTAGCTCCAATTTATCATTCCTAAATGACCAAATTTTCACTAAATCGTCTACTGCGCCGGTCACTATGTAGTCAACAGTTTCATCTGAGCTTATAGAATCTCTGAAACATAAAATTAAGACTCTTACCTATTTTCACTTTTTTTTAGAAGAGAATATAAATTTTAAGTTAAATTAAATTGATGTGTTTTTTTATTTATGCTTACTCTACTACAAAACTATGAAGTTATATTTTAGTGTTCATATCATGTTTTAAATTGGTAACCTTTTACAAATTACCCTTTAATTTAGCTGCATTTCCAGGGTCACCACTTCTCTTGATTCCATTCCACCAATATCATTAACTTTCAAAAGAAAGCTTTCCCACATTTGTTCTACTCCCTTGTGTTTCCAGTTTAGAATAATTATTCTCTCTTCACCTTCACAATTAGTCTTTCGTTATATGTTTTTCTACTTAATCTGGTGTTCCTCTTTCCTTATTAAAGCTCTTAGCACAAAACACATTTATTCCTTTTTCCCTAAATTTTCTAAACTTTCTCAACCTAGTTTTTAAATAGGGTTTCACACAGCCAGTAAATTTGTTTATTTCTTCCCTACTTTGCTTTGTTCTCCTAAGCACTCCCCTCGCAGCCAATCTCTATACCTCCTTCAAATTTGTACATCCTTCCTTCAGCAGGGGTCCCAGTTAAGAGGAAATTAATTAATGATGCAAATGTAAAGATATACTATACTATAATGTGTAAATAATGTAGGCGAAACTAATTAATTTAAAGCGTCTACAATAAATCTGAGTCAATAACCAACTAATGCTTGTTTCCAGACAGATAAAATGGATATCTCAGATTTTTCTTCTTAACAATAGAAAGAAATATCTTTACCATATGGTACAAACCTTGATGCATCACCATTTTCATCATTTTTCTTTTTTAATCGACCCCAAGCACAGCTCCAAATGCTATCACCATGTGCATTATCTTTTCTGTAAAGTAGGGAATGCTAAAATATAAAATATACATTTTATGAATTTCATGACAAAATAATAAGAGTTACACTAAACTAATTCTAAGCCTAAGATAACTTACATATTCCATAATTTGTTATATTTGGAATAAGTTACTGGAAAGTTGGATAGAAATATATACCGGTAAAAGGAATAAAGAATATAAGCATATGGCTTTTACAATGAAAAGAAGAACACCGTTCACACTTTACATTGGTGCCACTGGACGAAAAAGTTACCAATGACTCTTGAAGAAAATCAATCGTTAACGCCCAATCCCCCGACCTAGCTTTCATTTAATTGAAAATCATCAGTAGGAAGTGTGAAACATGCAGCACAACTTTTTAAAAGAGGAAACCAAAAAACATAAAAGGGAAGGGAAAAAAATGACTAAGAATCATTGGAAATATAGTTAGGAACTACAAGAGTAACAAATAACATAAAGGGCAAAGACAGGATGAATATAAAATATGTTTGTATTTAAGTTTAGTGTATTATAAATCAATAAAGAAAATATTCTTTGGTAGTATTTCTTAATTTTATAAAAAAAATAATCCAGAAGTAACAGAAAACGTTTTAGGTTCCAAGAGTCTTCCTTTTCCCATTCTTCCATCTCAAAAATATTCATATAAAACTAACCTCACCATCAGTAGCCTACTGTACACAAAATCACAACTTCCCAATATTAAGATCCAGATTGAAAGAAAAGTTAGACTCACCATCTCTTCTATTAATCGTTAAATAATTTACAGTTCACACAGAAGGTAAAAAGATAACCTCAAATCTGAAACTTAAAAAGATTGAGTTAAAAATGTCTACAAAATAAATGACAATAAACGAATGTTCTTTGCAGGCTTGTATCCTTATAATAAAAATTACCTTTTACTTATATGTTACGTCTAGCGCTAAGAATTGCTACTCTATTTACAATTTTAAAGAACAACGTCTTGATTAATTTTATTAAGGCGTGATCATGTATAAACAAGCGTTTAAATAAAAATAATTTAAAAAAAAGGGAAAGTAGCTTTTTTTGTTACAATCTTGATAAATAACGAGAACATTTCTGCCAAACTTCACCACTAGCTCACAACACTAACTAAAAATTACTCAAGCCCTGTTAATCTTGGAGCTCCCACCAATGAATGCACATGGGCTTATACGTTCTCGGTTAGAGTTTGAGTGTTTTTATATGACATCGAATCACAGTTTACACCAGTGAAGATGGTTATCATCTAATATGGGGTAGTAAGACTATGCCTGGGTGCTTGTCGTCGTGCATCAAAGACCAATGCGCTTTTCACTCAAGCCGGGGAACATCCTTGATTTCTTAAGCGCCAGCTTTTGGCGGTTAGTAATTATTTTATTGAAGATTGTTCAACCTTGAGTTCTTTGTGGTGCAGACTTCGTATCCTTTTTGAGTTTGAATAAGTTGAGTCAATATTTTTTATTTTTAAGTTACTTCCTTATTCGGCCCAGTGTATCACTATGGGGCATGACACCCTTTAGGACGTGCCAGTGGTGTTATCTATTCTTGAATTAGGGGTAAAAAAGAGTAAATACTGAGGGGATAAATCTGACTGTTTTCCTAATTGTTTTTATTGCTCAAATGTATCAATAGAATATATAAAACTGAAATTTTTTGGAAATTGTAAGGGTATTGTGACGAAATTATGTGTAAAAATGTTTTCATCAAAAGACTAAGATATCCTCTTGTAATTACACTTGTGGAGTAGATAGAAATTAGAGGAAATTTTAATTTTATTCGCTTTGAGGGAGAGGAAAAATCACCCCCAGTACCCTCGGTTTGAATTTTAATAATGATCGCATCACCGACAAAATAAAGTAGCGTGAATAAATTATTATAAATTGGTTAAATATTGATTATAAAAAAGGAGTGTGTGCTGCCACGGGACGTGGAAGCAGATATTTTAGTATAGTAAATGACTACTACCACAATATATTTTCAAACTGGCCAATGGTAATGCCAGTTTGAAAATGTAATAAGCTTCCGACGAATAAGAATACCCGTTTCACTGAGCTTCAAGTAGACCTGATTATTGAATAGCTGTACAGACAAAGTAATTTGAAGTCTTGTTGCATAGTGTAGGCACTCTTTTAGGACTAGTTGATCCGTAAACTTGTTTGGGGCACTATCGCTAGAAGCAGCGTGCAATGACGTCAGGGAGGAATGCTCACGCGTGGATGTGAAGTCCATAGAAAAGAAAGTTTGAAGTCTATGTAAAATTCCCCATTACAGTTTTGTTATCAATTTTTCGTTTATTTTAAAGTTGGGGATTAGCTAGATTTTACATTTTTTAACGTGGTTTTTATACATGATAATGGATTTAGTTACATTTGATTGAGTTTGATATAAGTATTGATTCATTAACATTACGCAATAGAAAATGTGTTGTTTTTGTTCCAAGTGTAACGCCACGCTTCGATTACTTTAGTTCCCGGCACTAACGTCGCAAACGCTAGCAATATGATTATATTTGCCAACATTAGAATGGGTTTTACACTTATCCCTTTTCTATATTATCTATTGTCCACCATTTATGTAGCAGGACGTTTGTTCGTTGTTTTTAGGTAGGTGTGTTAAACAGTGGCGGCTCGTAGATAAAATTAGTGGGGGTGCTGCTCCAGAAATTTTTTAGCCTTTATTTTATAATTGTGTAAAAGGAAAAAAACATGTATAAAAATAAAATTTATTCAGGAACTTGATAAAATCTTAACAAAAAACCCAAACTTTTTTACTTACTTTAACTTAAATTGTTACAATTCAAGCTTGATCTATTCATTTAAAAATGAAATCCATTCTTCTTATTTTAATTTGCGCAAAAAGTTCAATAATTTTCTCCTTCATCTCTGGATGACAATTGAAGAAATTTTTCTCCATTGAAAGTACTGCAAGCGCATTTAGTATTTCCGAATTCATAGTGCTTCTTTAAAAAGTTTTTATTCTCTTCAATGTTGAAAAGCAGCGCTCTGCCTCTGATGTAGTCATGGGAATTGTCAAGAGGATTTTTATCAGTTTCGTAATCCCACCAAGAACATCATCTAGCCTATTTTACAAGATATATTTCAGCAGCTAAATTAATTTGCAATATTCATGAATATCAATCCTACAATAGAATACTTTTAGTTCAGTTTCAAGCTTTTCTTTGTCAATCATGAGCTAGGCTTTAGTGGTCAGTACTATCACTTTTGTTGAACAATTTAGTAGCTACTAAGTGTTTAGTGTAAGAATATCTGTCCATTATATCAACACATATATAGTCACACAATCCTTAGGTACAGTCACAGAACTTATTTCTTGGGGATGCAAGGCCATGGTTAAAGTTTTTTGTTAAATAAAATAACCGAAAAAAAAAGAATCAAATAGAATAGCTGGAAGCAGAATAATAATAATCTAATTCTACACTCTTCTACACTTTATCACATTCAATAATGTGTATGGTACACAGTATTTAAGCACAACACACGCTGAATAAAAAAACTTCCTTCCACCATCACGCCAGAGCTGGAACTGCAAGAGCAACAGTGCTCTCTCCACCTGGGAGTCCCACCTTACTCCCCACCACCCTTCTATGTGCGAATGCGCACAACAGTCAAACACCACGTCGCTGGCACTATGAAACGCACAGTTCCATACTAAGATATTTGTATATTTTTCATAAACTCGGGGATGGCTACTGAAGTACTGACATCAAGCTTAAGGAATATATATTGTACTACAAAAATAAAGAAAGAATTTTAAAAAAAGAACTCATTACATAAAATATTATCGATAATATCAAGTGGAAATAGGGGGTGGTGCAGTTCCACTGTGTCTATACAAGAGCCACCACTGTCAGGTATCATATTATTTAAATTCCCATATTCAATTTCGTTATGAGATTTTGCTTTGTTAATTATTTATTTGGTTCGAAAATAGAGAAAGTATATATTTTATGTTAATTTTTAAGATTAGAATAAATTATTAGAAAAGGATGCCTATAGGTAGGAATGGGATGTGGAAGCACTGAAATCAAAACCACAGTCAGGGGAGTTATCTACCATAAAAAGCATTTCAGAGAGCTTCTTAATATGTTTAATATTTTGAATTTTTCTTAGCCTTCGGCAATTAAGGGGTTATGTTACCATTAAAACACACTTCAAATAGCTTATAGAGGTGTTTAATATTTTTGAAAAAATCCTAGCCTTCGGTGCTTATGGGGTTGTGTTACAATAAAAAAAAACCTTCAGGTAGCTTCTAGAGGTGTTTAATATTTAGAATTTGTCCTAGCCTTCAGCAGTTAGGGTGTTATGTTGCCATAAAAAAAACACTTCAGATAGCTTCTAGAGGTGTTTAATATTTAGAATTTGTCCTAACCTCCGGCAGTTAAGGGTCCTGTTATTATAAACACCCTTAAAGATCTTTCAGAATGGTTTAAATACATAGATTTTTTTAGCTTCTGGCAGTTAGGGGGCTATGCTACCATTAAAAAACATGTTAAAGAGCTTCTAGAGCTGTTTAATATTTAAAATTTGTCCTAGCCTTCAGCAGCTAGGGGTTATGTTGCCATAAAAAAAAAACTTCAAATAGCTTCTATAGTCCGTTCCACTCTTACTCTGCAGTACAGATCTTATGGAGCGCGCAGTTGCCAGATCTCACCCACTTGAAATAGATGGACAACTTTTACATTCAAACTTAGCAAATTATACAAACTCTATACACGCTATGGCAACCAATTTGAAGTTTGGGCTGTCAAGAATTGTGTATTATTCTGTTTATTAACATATTAATGCCACTTTTATTATACATTGTACACTGCCACCTACAATGAATAGGTTGGAGATCTAATCCTTTCAAAGATGATCTTCACAAGTAGATAGGTTTATATATATATATATAAAAACTGTTTTCATGTGAATGTGTGTGAACTTTTATAAACAATTAGGCCTACCTAATTCATCTTTATTATAGTAAAAGCTAAAACTCAATAATCATAATAATAAAAAATTAATATACAATAGTTTTATAAATTAAAATACTGGTAATTA
>CABFOV010005669.1:0-40793 GCA_902141375.1 Timema poppense
TAGCACCGCGTCTTACTACCCGTTCGGGTTATACGCACTTACGCTAATGTGTAATGGTAGGGTGATTGTGAAATGAGATGGAAAACATACAGTTTAACGTGGAATCTGAACCACGGTGGAGGTCTGGCATTCCCCACATTCACAAGTTGTGATTAATACACGTCTTTTCAGAGGTGAAGGAAGGGTTTGGCAAGCAGATAAATCTATGCTGGGGCCAAGGATTGAACCCCGGAACCCTAGAACACCAGGACACCCATTTATCAATAAAAATTAAACAACTAGTTCAATTATATACCTTGATTTTATTTTAAATGCAGTATGCAAATTTGTGATTAACTTTTAGAAACTAAAAACATATTTCTTGCGGTCAACATTGATAGCATTTTACTTTAATAATCATTAGGAGTTGATAATATCCATCAAAACTAACATAATATGCAGCTTACATAACATAGCGTACGTATACTTAGGAGTAGAGCTAGTAGCTTTTTCTAGCTGTCGGATACGTCAATTCGCAAGAAGAAAATAGGAGTAGCTATGGCATTGTCGCTCGACTACCAGGCTAAATTTGTTACTATGCCATTGTAAACGTATAGCTTCTTGCCCTTAATAAGTTGTCTCCAATTATGACTTATGTTCTGAGATATATCTCAAATCAATATACATCTTGATGGACTCCCACGAAAAGAGTTAAGTGTATCAACTCCTTGAGTTTGATCACGTGATCAACACGATTTTTTTCTGACCTTCACGATGATCCCAGCTACTGAGATAAAATTATGTTGATAGCAAAACGGATAGTTTTATAATTGTTTACTCACTTTCATTGGTTAGAGCTGTCTTTCAACTAACACAGTTCAGACATTATATGTATATATACTCTCTTTCTCGTTGGGGGCTCCGTCCCCAAAGCCCCAGTGAGTTTTCTTTGAGAGTTAATGTAAAATAATGTAATTCTAGAGCCATTTTTAGCCACAAGAAACTTCCAAAGAAATGTCCGCACCGACTTTAAAGTTGCTCTGACACTTCGAATTTTTTTCGGGGGCTAAAAATTAATTTTCCCATCGGTTGCCGGCTAGAAGCTATAAGTTTGTCAAATTTCAAGTTTCTAGTTCATCTCGAAGTGGGTCAGCTATGTGACTTTATAGTAGTATAATATAATAATACTCAAAAATTAATTTTTAACAAAATAATCACAGTTATATTTATTAACTGCATTAGTTTTAAATTTAGAATATGTATCCGCGTTGTTCCTACATCTAGAAAGCATACATCCAAATACATAAGCCTATATTATTTATTTGGGTCCCGTATCTTGTTTGTTTTGGAGAAAACTTATGTTTCAATCCAAATTAAACTGGATTATCTTATACAATTTTTTAAATAAAGTTATAGGTATACTACTTTTTAAAGTTTGTATATATTTTTACTTGAGTAATTAAAAAAAATAACGTTTTATTTTTAGATACACCAACATTTCTAGAGATATATTTTTACGAACTTTCATTTAGGCAGAGTTTACATTCATGCACATTGCATAGCTAATAGTAAACAGTGCACAATTCATAAGAAAACTACAATGGTTGGTAATGAAACATATATAAAATCTTACGTGAATCAATTGTCATTTATTCATATAAAATGGCCTAAGCTCTCTGCACTGCTAGATAAAGTCATTAAATAAACTTCACCAAAGGGGTCATTCAAAAAACTGGCTTAATTAAACTGTTGCTTATGAAACTTGAAACTAGCCTAATGTATGTGTTAAGCATACTTTTCATCATAACTTCCACTGGACGGATCTGTTTGGAACAAAATTAAATTTGATTTTATTAGGATCTGATTTTATTGTTGTTGTGAATATTGGGGTAGACCTATCTTCAGCAACAGAACTAAAAATGTATTATTTCCCCTTTATTTTCAAAAATATTAAATACTTACAATCGTATCCATTGACGGTAAAAATAAATAAATGTGAATAACAAACAAATATGGCTATCAAAAGGCATTTCAAACATGAGCACAGAAGCTATGTTGTTTTCTATATGTATATCGGCATTGATCTCCTCATAATCTCATTGGCCGATATATAATTAGTAAATGATTTCTACACTCCATGCATAACGTACCAGTATAAGAAGTTAAAGTTAAATAAACGTATATGTAGGCCTACACTATTAATTATGTATTGATTATAAACGCTACTATTTAAAGTAATTTATTTCAACTTCCTGCTCACTATTTGCCATATAATATTTGCTACCAGTTATTAGCTTTGCATGAGTATAAATCCAGCCCTATACCAATAAATTAAAATAAAATACAATTCTTTAAGCTTAATCACTTAAATTTAAAATCATTTGCTAATATTTTTTATTTAAAGAGTATCTTTATACGTAATCTTACCACCGAAATACAACTTCTTATGTAGAATTTATAACTTTTTTATTTACGACAAATTTTGTTTCCTAAATTTAATATTACTTTAAAGCTCAATGTGTGGATTGACAAAATACAATTTTGAACATACTGGACATCAGTGGAATGTCTTAAATTGTTGGCTGTGCAAGAAGATTTTGTTAAAGCTGTACTTATATGTTCTCATCCCCTCGGACTCTACTATTAATGCATACTCCATATATCTCTCAATGAGGGTTTTTCTTAGAAATGGGAACATCTCACAGATTCAGCTTCAATTAAGTAAAAGCTATAACGAGAAATGAGCCTCACTTCTGAGTCGCCGGCACCGGGTGTGGCATTAGAATTTGGCGTATAGAAATATAGCTCGGGAAAGTATAAGTGTTTGTGTTCTGTGTGCTCACACACATGTGTTTTTTTCACGATTATGTGTATTTGAAAATAATTACTGAGAAAAAATCTTTTTTGATTTTAACTTTTGAGGAGGTTTCCAAAATGTTCTCCATTTTAAGCTAAGCAATGATACAATTTATTTTCGAATTCACTTCTGGCGTTTCGTAGGGTTTCTTTTGTAATACTTCTACATTCCATTGTTATTCTATTTCTTAAATCTTCGATATTTGCTGGCTTAGTCCGATAAATAGTGGGATTTAAATGTCCCCATAGAAAATCTAGGGTTTTTAAATCAGGTAACCTTGCTGGGCTGGCCACTCAATTGGTCCTCTTCTGCCAATCCATTGTCCATTAAATCTGTTGTCTAACCATTGACAAACGAGTAATGTATGGTGAGCAGGGCTTCATCTTGCTGAAAATATAAAAATAGCTTCATAAAGCTCAATGTTTTCATGAATCATGACTGTCTATTTGATTTTCTATGGTGTGCACCATGAGGATGAATAGATTCCATTATTTAATATTGGACCAATAATTCGTGTCACCTAATATACCTGCCCGGACGTTTATTTTTTCTGGTCATTGTGTATGTTCGTCAGTAAAAATAACGAAAGTTGTGTTTATTTACAAAACCACTACAAAAAAGTGCATTCGTCCGAAAAGCAGATATATTATAATAACAATTGATTCGCGTTCAATAATTCGATCATTTCTTTGCAAAACTGTACTCACCTAGCAGGATAATCTTCTCTTAATATTTGATGTTCCTGCATTTTATACGGATGAAACTTATTTAATTTTAATATCTTATGAACTGAACCAATTAATACACCAGTAGCTTTAGACACGTCCCGCACTGAACATTTTTGTATTTGACATGTAGGTCCCCAAATTTCTACTTGAGTTAATTCACTCAATACTGTACGCACAGTCCGTTTTTTGTTTGCGACTGATCTAGTTTCTTTAAAATTTGAAACAAGATCCAAATCATAACTGTGTGATACGTTTCCATCCTGATTTCTTTGGTTGAATGTTGCCTTCGTTCTTCTGACACATTGAGTCTCGGCTCCATATAGAAAAATCAATTCTGTTCTCTCTTCCATACTGTAAACCATTTTCCAAGATTAGATATTAACAGTAGTAAGGAAAAGAGATAAATAATGGATTTGTAGCTGACATTGAGAGTAAAAACAATGTGTTTTTTACGATCATACACACAAACAATTGTTTCTTCCCGAGTTATGTTTGAATACGCCAAATTATAATGCCGCACTCAGTGCCGGCGACTCAAAAACTTGTGAGGGTCATTTCTCCTGGTAGTTTTTACTTTAAAAAGCTTAAAACAACCATTTTGAAAATGGCACAACGTGATCTACAAGAATATTTAATAAAATAGGAAATGTAGTTTAAAAAATCAAAGTGACCTTAACGTCATCTTAGCAACGCCACCCAAGGTCATACCAGGCTTACCACCTTACTTTACCCTCAGAACCAAACACATTTTGTTTAAAACATTTTTTTCTGCAATGCGTTGCTTTCGAGATATTTTGGTGGAAAGTTTTCAAATGAACACTCGGTGTATATTGCCCACTTGAAGCTATGCCTAACTTCCTGATGCTAGCACATCCCACCTTATACTTCCTAAAAATCTTTAGGTATTGAAACAGACTTATACTAAGTATACTAAATATCTCTACAGACTTATGAAAATCCAGCAAGCCATTTTTCTAAACTATATTTTTACTTGATCCTCATTCATTGATCATGCATAGTGTGGCATTGTATTGTTAATGATTCAAATATACAAATCAATTACTATAGTAAATATTCATTGGTATTACAGAGGATAGGTGAGTGTTATACCATTTACACATATGATGGAGAGATCAAATATATAATATTATTTTATTTTTGCAGGTGGGCTGGAGGTGAAAAATATATTACTAAACATGTGTAGTCTAAAGATATAATAACATTCCTCAGATTTTTAAACTATATAATTTATACAACATGGAATATCTGGTATAATAGACAGATGTGTAACACTTTCAATTTACGGATCAGTGAATATATGTGCTACTGAATGACCTAAGGTGTCAAACCCAACTCTAAAACCAGCTATAATATGAACATACTAACATGCTAGCTTTAAATGAATGAGGGTGGTATGATTAATGAAGGATGGATGATAAAATATATATTTAGTTAGGTATGATTCATGATTGGTATCAATGTCCGATGATCAAATGTCGTGAACATATGCATTACTGAGATCAAAGAACGATTAACAATATCTCACAATTATGATCCATGATTCAAATCAATAAATGGTTATTAAATAATGTATGAGTATGGGATATGTCTTTGACCCTTGAAGGATGATCAAATTCCTTATAAGTACGATACATGATTACCATGTACAATGAGTACATATGGTGTAAGTATAAAGTATGTCTCTGGCCCGTGAAGGATGATCAAGTATGAAGCACGATTCCTTCAATGAACGATGATTCAAAGTTTAATAGGAATTATATAATCAATAAACTAATATAAAATGTCGTGTGAATTTGATGTATGGTATTATCAATTAAGTATGGTGAAAAAACTTCTAACTACAATGCATTACTCAAATCAAACTAGGATGATTAAACACACTGTAAATATGATGCATATCTCGTTTCTATGAACGATGATCAAATGTCCTATGAGTATGATGCATGACTATAATCATGTATGATAAATGGTATTATCTATGAACGACAATAAAATGTGTGAATATGAAATATAGCTTATCATGATCTATATTACAAGCTTACAATGTGGCATACATGTCTTGACTGATTACACGAGTTAGGGTGACCGTTTATGATTATGTATGGATAAGGGTCATAAATGCATATCAAAACTATATTAAAAAGAAAGAAAATTCCTATCCTCACATACGAATATGCCAATTCCAGGATCTTCCTCCCTAACCATATTTGGATGAGTTATACAAGTTATTATGATGGTGTTTACCGTATACGGTTGGAGTTGAAATATTCTGCGTGTTAGACTCATCTTGGCTATGAGCATGATTATGAGCAAGTGCTGAACATGAGAATAATGGTTAAGATACTATATAATATCAAGCATGTTTTTTATCGATTAACAACCATCATGTATCGTGCTCATATGAGGCATTGTTTCGATCAATGATCGCGTATGATGAAAGATTCTTATCAAAGAATGATGATCATGATCAAATATCGATATACATGGTCTATCTTATGATACGGGAATATAGGGAAATCCTTTAAGCTATGACTTATATCTTTCAGGGTAGATGAAGTGAACAAAGGTCGTTTAAGAAACAAGAATGACTCAAATCGATTAACGATGATCATATGCTATATTAGTTGTACGCCTGGTTATGATCAACGGGCGATGATTAAATAAGTGTACGTGTTTTTTGTTTTGATTTGGATCGACGGATCACAAACAATTAAGAGGTTTATTTAAATATGCCAATACATGCTGGGTTAGCCATATTAAATATATGTACTTGCATTATCAGGTACTTATGCCTTCTTTCCTTCCGGGTACGCTAAAGACTCAATACCCAAACATATACTCGTCATTTTATAAAATTACCATCTACGATATTTACAACCACCTCATCCCGTTAATCAAGGACTATTTAGACACTTATGCATAAAGCCTCAACGGGGAATAAGACATGGTGTTAAAAGTATAAATAGACACTCCCACATATGTTTCATACTACGTCTATAGTATGCTTTTGTTGAACAATATCATACTTAGAAAATTGAATAATGAGACGAGAGGTTAGGCTATAACCGAGCACATAGGTCTACGCCCCACACTTAACTCTTTTTCCGTTCAAGAAGGTTAAAATCAAAATGAAAAAAGAATCGTACTTTAAGATCTCTTAATCTGGAGGGTTACCGCAAATGTCTAGTCACTGAGACACTCGTTAAGTGAGAGGTTCGATTGATCAAATATATTCATCATAGACTATACACACATAAGAATATTAAAGTACAATCATATGTATTTGATGAAAAACTGTAGGCTACATTATACTGGTTACTGTGAATAAATTACAATGGTATCTTTATTCCATCCGTGGTCGTAGTTGGGCACCAGAACCGGTGCATTATTCCTGCCATTCAGATTGTAACAAAGTTTAATGTTTTAATATACGACTATTATGAAAATAACTGTACTGTAAATAAATTTAATTTTTCCAATACTACTATGGAAAATTGATTCAACAGTGAATAATAACTACTCTGACTATCATATATTTTATGTTTATCGAATCAAGATGAAGCATTTTACTGTATATAAATACATAACTCTTTTTATTAAGAATTTTATGTGTTAAACGTAAATTTTTTATGTTTGTTAACTTGTGGCCATTCCAAAACGAAGACTTGAAATGTGCGTGTGGCTGTTAGTTAACCTTCCCTTCACTATTTCAAAAAAGTATTCACTCATCTGTAGGAAGATAGAAGCAACTATGCATCGTGAATATCTCTGATGATGACGCTAAAGTATGTTGTTTTATTATTTGTGACTATATCGATTATATATAAATCATAACTGGTCAAGAATCACCCGTCCACCCAGCAAGGTATCAAGCTATGGTATTAGTTAAACGGTTGGCACTTTTCATGGTAGACGCAGTGTTAAGCATGACACTAATTGGTGAAAGATTCCTGGTTCCAAATTATGATACAGCATATACTTACTTACTTTATGACATTAGGAACTCGAAAGTTCATTACCGCACCCACAAAAGTAGGCCACCTATCCCTATATAGAACAAATTCTATGCAGTCTATCTCATTACACTCTATCTCTCTCAGGTATTTACAAATGTTATCCTCCCATCTTCATCTGGGCCTTCCCAGTGATCTTTTACCTTTGGGTTTGCCATTCAATACCTTGAACGTAGTTCTAGATACTCCTATTCACGCTGCATGACCTTCCCACCGTAGCCTGCGATAAAGTATATATAACATTACGGTATTATACACGTATTTGTTCATTAACGATGAACCTAGGATGTCCTAGGTCTGAAAGGTGATCAATTACATATAGCGAGTAAGTATCATCATACATGAATTTGTTCAATGAACAATAATACTATGATGTGTGGTGCTAATAAATGAATTGTGTATCATGAACGAGTGCTATGTTAAATTATTAATGATTATGATCAATAAATGTTAATAAAGTGATGATTATTATCAAGTACATACATCGTATAAATATCCAACCTTAACGATGGTTAAATGGTGCATGGTACCGATCAATGAGTGATGATTCAGTACAATTATGTAGATAATGGATTTGATAAGGTTTTAAATGTATTTCAAATTAAAGGTTGATTAGTTCTGAACCATTAGACATATTTTTATTTTTGCCTTTAGTAGGTTGGGTTTTTAAAATATCATAAGCTACATCTCATGGTGTTCATAGTTTTTTAACATCACTTCGAAAATTTGTGTGTGTGTGTGTGTGTATACAATATCTGGCATGCTCGACTACGGACGATGTAAGACCATTAGGACTGAAGATACTAGAGATTGTAGCACTTATTAAGAATCCACCTTAGATTGCTACAGAAGATAATAAGGGTGAACCTATCTTAGGAGTATTATACACTCAGAAGTTGAGAGAAACATCACATTCAGAGGTTCACCTTGTAGAGAATGTTCTCAGACAAACATAAAATAAGATCTACGTTAAATGGCTATGGTTCAACACTTCACATAATTCGTGGATTGATACATCAAATATTACATTAGAATTTTCGAATGAATCCATTTAAAATGCATATTCTTTTATTCACGTTAGTCCATTTTTCCCCTAAGCCAACAGTATTTAAAAAATATACATAATGATAAGAAGGTATAGCCATTCTGCACCAGCATTTGCTTGGAGGTAGATAAATGTGTACTATAGTAAATATATATATATATATATATATATATAGCACTGCGTTTTACTACGGTGTAATACCATCCTTTATAATAAGAATTTCACCATTTCGAGTTGGAGTTGTCTGGTGTCAGGACGTCACCACGCTGTTGATTACATGAGTTCAGCTCATTATTAAGTCGTCGTTCACACGAAGCCCGGTCAAGTCAGGTCGTAGTCAAGTCGTTGGTCATATTTCAGAATTACTGGGAGAAAGTTATGACAGTTGATACGGTTCTGGGTTTGGGCTGAAGAGACGTGAGGGGATTGCACGCCTGCCCGACAGATATCAGGGTAAAAGGTTTGGTGGTAGTGAGGTGGATGATGAGAGTTTGACAGAGAGGGGGTGAGGGATGAATGATAAGCAGGCAGGACAATGAGGTTTGACAATTTGATGTAGTTCCTTTTGACCTGAGCTATTAATACCTAGCAAGAGTGACCATAAGAGGAGAGGCTAATGCAGCGATAACAACGGCGGTTCCTTTTTGTTGTAGTATTAGCACTTTGATTATACTCTTGCATCTACACTAATATGTAAACATCATCGGGCTGGTCAGCATGCTAGTTCTCGAAGGAGTCAGGCCGGCCAATAGTATACGAGTATAAGAATGATTCACAGACTCATGATTCTATACTATTTTGTTGTTATAGGTAAAGAACCTCTGGCATGGAGTGGTCAGAGGATAAAAGGCTAAAACTAGGTTGAAAATGCAATACATTTTCCGGTAGAAGTCCTTTATTTTTATTAAAGTTTAATCTCCTAATATTCCCATTGCACTAATTTAATATTATTTTGTGGTGAGACCATCTCTGTAAATCTGGTGGGGTCTTCACGCAGCGAGTGTGTGTGTGTGTGTGTATGTGTGCATTCACCCCCACAAGGTAGAAACCTAGGTTATAGTGGCCGATTTTAAGCTCTATGTTAGAACCCTATAAAGCTCACCATTCACATTCGGATATCCTTATCACAAATGGATGATTTTTCTTTTCTTTTGCCATGTTCAAGAAGCCCCAGTGGAAAACCACACGTGACCAGACATATACGCCTAGCATATACATTACACACAGTGCACTGATGCATTTCCTTTACGGCAGCCCAATTAGATTTTTTTAGTTTTGGATGTAGAACCGACTCAACCCCTTTTCCTTTATAATGGCAAGTATTCATGTATGGGGTTTGTTTGTAGCTTAATGTAATTTTGACATATCTATTTTATTATGTTTACGTAGTAAATTCTTATTTATCTAAGTTTAGCTTATTATTTGCCCATGTATAAATAAACCTAAGAATATTACCGTATTTCTTTACTTAAACAATCAATGCCAAATAGTTAATTTTTGTTTCAAATATAAGGCTCATATATATATATAAATTAATATTTTAATACATGTTATTTATTTTCTAAAATAATACTACATTGAATGTTAAAGAGGAATATTGTAGGATACAATATAATTTAGTTTTCATGAACAACATTACTCATTTCTACACTAAACCAATGTACAATAAAAATATACACATTTTAAACTAAATTAAAGTCCCTTTCCTTCTTAGTTTAGTTTACTATACAGGGTGTTTTCAAACTTTTTGTCCAAACTTAAACCACACTATATATATGGATGGAAAGACACAAAAATTTGTCCGGAAAAGTTATCTTGCACTACTAAATGAATTTGAAGTTAGACTCAACAACGCCGGTGGTAGGCAGTTATAAGTACGTACGTGTACATCAAGTTGCATATCACTAGGCGGGAACATAACAGTAGGCTGTTCAAAACTCCCTCCTCGACTTAGTCACAACAGTATCCGTCGATTACATTTGAATTACTACTTCTACTCTTCTCGCCAAGTTAGTTGTACCTTTAACATGAATAACTAGATCTCTTGCTAAGTTAGTTGTACCTTTAACATGAATAACTAGATCTCTTGCTAAGTTAGTTGTACCTTTAACATGAATAACTAGATCTCTTGCTAAGTTAGTTGTACCTTTAACATGAATAACTAGATCTCTTGCTAAGTTAGTTATACCTTTAACATGAATAACTAGATCTCTTGCTAATTTAGTTGTAGCTTTAACATGAATAACTAGTTCTCTTGCCAAGTTAGTTATACCTTTATCGTGAATTGTTACACCTCTTGCTAAGTTAGTTGTACCTTTATTATGAATTGTTACACCTCTTGCTAAGTTAACGCGCTTACTTTAGAGTCCTTCTTTCAATTTATTTCATTTTTGTTTCTTAGAGAATAAATCTACACATTTAAAGCTCTAAAGTTTGTGTGAACATTCGAACTTTGTGAATTTTTATGTTTTTCTTGGGTAGTATAAAATATTATAAGAATACCAAATAGTACATTTTTAGAATGTTTGTTTGTCTGTGTGTTTTTGCCAATAAACTCAAAAAGTACTCGTCGAATCGAGATGGGACTGGGGGCGCATCTAGGATTTTCATGAGTTAGAAAAGGGTGGTGGATGGCCAGTATTTTCGTTAGGGGGGAGGGCGCGGCCAGGAGTTTTATAGGGGAGGAGGGCACTCTCCCTGGACCGGGCTGGAGAAGGTTTTCCTTAGGGAAATTTTTATCGTTTATTTATGTGTTTTTGTTAATTTTAGTTAAATTATGTGTTAAAAATGTATATCAATTATATACAGTGATTGATACAAGAAGCAACTAGCTATAAGAAAAGCCTATTGCGTAACAATACAATTATAAGTGACTATTATATAGATATAATTGGCTTAATTTTTTAAATTATTATTATTGTGAATACTAACTCAAAAAATTCTTGATGGAGTCGCACTCCGCGCCACCCCCTCTGGATCTGTCCCTGGACGGAACTTCATCTGTTGTACTCTTTAATTTCCAGGAAACATGGTAAATATATACCATCACGCTTTCTTATCAGCGAACGAGGTAGTGTCGAAAAAAACCCAAAAATAAGCAGTGAACATTCGTTGCGGCTGGTATTGCCTGGCAGGGGATGACAAGTGATATGAACACGGGTAAAGAGGGGAAGATTATGAGGAAGAGTCCGTGTTTATTAGTGAATAATGGCGGAAAAAACTGCATATGCCAGCAGTGTAAGACAAAAGATCAGTCAAAAGTTATTACATTAACTCAACTATATGGGAAGGGGCAGTGCATTTATTTTTCTATATTTGACCTTGTTGAAAAAAATTAATTCAATTTCAATCATAAAATAGTTTTTATAGTTAATAATTGATAAACTATTATTATTATTAGCACCGCGTCTTACTACCCGTTCGGGTTATACGCACTTACGCTAATGTGTAATGGTAGGGTGATTGGGAGATGAAATGAAGGACCTACAGTTTAACGTGGAATCCGAACCACGGTGGAGGTCTGGCATTCCTCACATTCACAAGATGTCTTGTCAGAGGTGAAGGAAGGGTTTGGTAATCAGATAAATCTATGCCGGGACCTAGGATTGAACCCCGGCCGCCAGCATAGAAGTCTGACACCATACCCCTAGACCGCCAGGTCATCTGTATTGATAAACTAATTAATTGTTTTAGTTTTTATTGTAACTTTTGCTTTTTGAATATAAAAATACACACACGTTTTATTCACCTTATTATATTGTTTTTTAACCCCATTACTTGCCCATTTATTTTCATTTGCAACAAATAAATCAGAAATAACTAATATTGCAGTAATGAAACATTTTGCTAATATTAAGGGTGCAATTTATGGAAATAGGCTTCCAAGGGGTACGCAAGCGAAGAAAGTTTGGGAACCGCTGTCCTAGTCCACTAAACTCAGGACGTGAGTGTGCATCTGAGGATCCTTACTGCTCGTCCAAGGACGGGTGTTAGCTCAAAGGAGGAGAGGACCACGCATCTAGACCAGTTTGATAACAACTAGTGTTGTGATCGTATATCACATGGGGGGCTCTTGAAGCGTGTGCAGGAGGGGAAGGAACAAGTTGTCTATCTCGTGTAGAGATTAGATCTCCCCTCTCAAAGCCATACAGAGGGGGGTCGTGGATAATGAGAGTGAATCATTAGAAGGCCGTAATGAGCTTACGCTTCCCTCCGTTCTTTGATGGCTAAACTGCATGGAGTATCAGCCGTGGCCTCCCTTCCATATCCCAACCTAGGATCTCTATCTGTGTCCATCTTCCAACTGTTGCTCGCTGGGCTGATACGAGTTCAATACACTTCCCTAGCTTCATCTGAGCCTTTATTCGACCCCCTGATTGCGAACACTTCGAGAACATAGAGTACCTTAGTAGAACATTTGTAGGCTTTTAGGAAAGCAATTGAGCTAGTTTTCAGTTCATCATCATCATAATCATAATCATCATCAACTGTTTCCAGCCTGTGGCCGGGACAGTTTAGTAAAATATCTCCATCTTCTTCTATCCTTTCACCACTCTTCCTCCTTTAATTTATTCCATTCTTTTCCTCTCAATTCCACACCTTCTGTTATCTACTCTTCTCATCTCTTTCTTGGCCTCCCCTGTGGTATTTTTCTCCACATACTTCATTTCCAACATTTTCTTCGGAATCCTCTCTTTTCCCATCGTCATTACATGCCCATACCATCTCAGTCTTTGTTCCCTACTCTTGTTCCTCCTCGTGACAGCTAACATACTCCTCACACACTCTATCCTCTCTTTTTCCATCGTCATTACATGCCCATACCATCTCAGTCTTTGTTCCCTACTCTTGTTCCTCCTTGTGACAGCTAACATACTCCTCACACACTCTATTCCCATGGCCTCCACTTTCCTGGTCTGTCTTACCATCACTGCCCACGTTTCGGCTGCATATGGGACAGCAGGTACGAAGAACCCCCGGTACAGTACTTCCTTACACTTCAAGTTAATAGTTATGAATATTATAGATGAATAAATACTTTTATAACATAAACTCTTCTCTTTATTTAGATTCGTTGAATTATGAATTTATAACAATACAGATCAAAATAATTTCTTAACCAAGATTTTTCAAACTGAGGTTGTTGATTTGTTTTTAAAATGACGCTCTTTTTCAGGTTTTTCAATTTGGACCTAGTAAGCCTTTGCCATTTCATAACAGCTAGAATGTTGAAATTTATACTCATTTTACCAATATTTGAGAATGTATAACCATAAATCAAGGCAGACATACTAGTCTAAACCTAGGAGGTATTACCAACATTATATATATTGATTTAGACTATAGCATTCCTACCAACATGGGTCTTAGTTTCAACACAGATGGTAGTACCAACATATATGTTTATTAGCTTAGTTTATTATATATATATATAAGTATATGGGCTTATATATATTTATTTTTATATATTACATAAATATGTATAATATATATTATACGTATATACTAATATATAAGTATTATTTAGCTGGTTTAAATAGAGTAGTCTTACGTTGCATGTGAATAGGCCGTTCAACCCTTGGTAAATCCTTTTCCGCTTACCAGGTCAACACAATCTTCACCCACCTCTCAGCCCTTCTTGGAGACATCATCCTCCAATATCATATTGGTGTGCCAGGTTTGCGAGAAACTTTTTAAGTGATGAAACATGTTTTTACTGGTCCTAGTGACGTACTCGCAGTGTTTCAATCTGTCCGGGACTTCCCCGATAGCGTCAAACACAAAATTTCATTCATTCACGAAATATGATGTAAAACTATTTTCAAATTAGTTTAATATGTTTTGAGCATACCGACATCCAACTCAGATAAAGTATTATCTTAAATGAGTCAGAAATAGTGTGACATGATAAATAAGTTTAGTGATCCCTTAAATCTATACAATTGGTATTTGTTTTTACAATCTACCTTTGATTTCTTTTAACAAATTTTACAAACACTTAAAGAAGAGAAAGAAAGTCTTGGCCCGATGAAATCATATATAAACTATGAGTAAACATTGTAAAAATCGTTAAATACAATTATTTTGTATTTTTTTACTTAACATAATTATAACGCCTACCCCCCCTTTGTTTGCATTTTTTAATACGTCCCCTTTTAATTGACAAAATTTTGCTTTTTTAGCCTTGCTTATGTTAATCCCGAGTCACTAACATAAAAAGTTGGCAGCGCTTTCTGTACTATAGGCCTACACTGAGCTATTTGCAGTGAGGGAGTGTGATTTGATCTGAAAATCCCCTAGGCATTATTTTTTTCAACGTCACACTGGCAACATATGAGCTGTGCAGTACCCGCTAGTGTCACAGGGTCACAGTCACGTGTGTGTGTAACGTGTACTCGCCCGGGCTGGATTAGATGGAGTCTAACTAAATATATAGCCATCTTTAAAACAAAATATCGTGGTGAAACCCACAACCCAAGCCTCCCCTCAAAATAATTTCCTCAGAAGCCACTTACATTAAGGAGGATCAATGCTATTCATATGAAAGAAATTCACCCACCTCCTTCGTTAGGAGGATCCAACCTGAAAATTATAAATAATTGTCAACCCCCCCAAATAATATCCGCTATAGACTCACTATGAGAAATATCAATTTTACTCTTATTGGAGATATTCACCGGCCTACCAACCTTAAAATAATGAAAATCAAATCAAAACATAAAGGCCTAAGGTGGATTAATATATTTAGAAAACATTTTCAGATAATCGAGTTCCATGCAAAATGGATGTATTCGTTGTTAGACTATAAAAGATGACCAGTGGAGTATGCTGGTTTGATTATAAAGTATTGCCTACGACCTCTTCAGACCTGCACAAGTGGGCACGTGGGCAAATACGCCAGGCTAGTCTTTCTATCTTTGTTTATTTTTCCGGAGGCGAGCTCAGTATTAGAATCTCTGCTGAATGTACAAAGGCTGGATTTTAAATGTTTTATTTCACGCGACATCTTCAAACCTGCAGGAAACTCTTCTCTGGTTTTTTTTTCAGGATGGGACTCAATATTAGAAACGCTGCTGAGTGTTTTATACATTAAAAAAACAAATTATATGAATTCTTTTTCCCTCATCACGGAATATAGTACTTTCTATCGAAAACTTCTCCCTTTTCTCCCTTCTCTGTGTCTTACCACTCATCAGGGCTGTACGTTGAAGGTCATTTCCTTTGTACAATTTCGTCTCCGTCTATCCTGTTTATGGAGCATCTTAATGTAATTTAAACAAGGGCGTTATGATTAGCGATTCACCCGATTGTTGATAACCCCTTGTTGACTAATCACGCGATTTTTTTTGCTACCCTCCTTATGTTGAAAATGTTAATACAAGGTTTAGACTAATAAAAAAGCGTACAACAGGGTCACCATTATAAAACTCTTCGTGCTTTCATAGTTTTTCAGGTGTGTAGCTCCTGACACAACAATGACTCGTCTCGAAACACAATTTGCTTCTTCGTTTTGTGTCTTACTGCCCATACGGGCGATACGAAAAAAGGAAAAAAAGGAAGGTACTTAGCACACCAAAAGCTGTGCATAGCGTACAAAAAGGTGTTCATAATATAATTTTATGAAAATCTTATAATTTTCCAAAACAATACTTTTTACCTAACAACTAACCAGCCCCATGTTGTAGTGGTCAGTGCACCTGGGTCCCGAGTTCGATTTCCGGCTGGTATCTTGTTTTTTTCCCGAAAGGGGAATCACACCAATTATCACCAGGGTTTGGTTAGTCAGGCTTAAGTTAGGTTTAAGTGTTTACATTGGTTCCACAACCTCATACTCACTATCACCATCATCTCATCTCATCTCATCTCATCGGGACATGAAGAGAGGTTCCACGGAAAGGGTGTCCGATTAGTACATACGGGGATCCCCTGGACAAGGGTACATTAGTACCGGATAATATTTTCACTACCGGGCTACGAACTATGCAGCACAGACACTCGATACTGTTATTAACTAACAACTAGTGAACTAGACTTTTTAAACTAACTTATAATATAGATGTGAGCCTTTTTAAACTGTTTATTAAAGACCATAGTTGATGGATCTAAGGTGATTGTGAATAACTCGGGACTAAATATTTTCTTGCACAATTTAAAGAGTCCCCATTAATATTTCCATTTGAACATTGAGTAAACATAAAACACCTTCTATCTTAGCATAAAGTAAGGAGATCAAGTTGAGATAAAATTAATATTTGTTGGTAGCAAAGATAAAGGATATACATTATAGTCAATGTGAACCACCTTTCGTAACAAACAAAAAATATAATATATTTAGTAAACCTTGAAATACATTACAAGCCCTATACATACTAGAGAAAGTTAAGTTTAGATCAATATACCTGTCACAATACAGGTAAATAAAAACATTTATACATTTAAATTAGGTCATTAATTTATGTGGCTTCCGAGTTAGAAAACTTTTTTTTTAGCTTTAGCATTGTAACGCAAAGTAATAAAATAATAAATGAAGTGTTTCTAGAAACACAGGGGAGTAGAAAGTATAGTATTATAAATCAAGGTCCACCCCCTCTCCCTACAAAGTGAGTTTGTAGGAGGCGAAGATAATATAAAGCTCTGTTGAAACTTACACCCCCTATAATATAATGCCAGTCCATAAAAGAAAACGAGGGAATTGAAATAGAAGTGAGGCAGTTGGTCCTGGTGTAGTCCTCTAGTTAGACTGAGGGTGTCATGGATCTGGTTCGAGTGCTCATGTTTCATTCATAACAGTCTCCACACTCTGCAATATCTCTTCTATAGGCAGATAGGCTTAGGAACATCTTGTCGACAATTCAATACATTCCTTCATAGAATTTGATATATTCATGTCACATGTTTATGTTTTAATACTTTCACTTTTTATAGTAACATCTTATAGGATACTTTTACAATATGGGCAACTACAGATTAATGTAATATATTATATCATTGGCTCTTCCTGTGACACTCCAATTTATATGAAAGAGCTATATAGTGGAAACTCGTGAATGAAGGTGTTTTGAAAATACAAATTATATCATAATTCATTTATCAACAGTTTTACTAGTTTTAAAAAGTGACAGATGCCAACCCCATGTTTTAAATATATTGTAGTAGTAGTAGTAAGATGGCCGCCTCACTGGGCGAGAATTTGTCATGCGGACGTTCAGCTCTAGCGGAATATTTAATCAACGATGCGGTACTTTTAAAATTGTTTACGACAAAATGAAGTCGAAAAATTCCATCAGGGCTCTTTTTCCTTAATAGAACTATATTTTGAGTTTTATTAATATAATTTTTTTTTTGTGAAAATGTAACATTGACTCGTGTTCAACGACATGTTAAGAATATTTGTGGATTTGGGAGACTAGGCTTGATGAAAAAAGGGTCGTTGATTTAGGCTTCCTCTAACTAATATAGTCATGAAACAAATAGCTGAAACTATTGTTAATGCATTTTAGTGGGGATATTCCCTCATAGATATTATATTCTGGCTGCGTTGTCTGATGGCTGTGATCTTAGATATTCACATGTTTATAAGCTGACGACTTCCGTACGTCCATCTTAGACTCTGCCTTAAACTATGAATGAAGAATGACCACGGGCACGGGACGAATCCTGGATAGCTCAGTGGTAAGAGCATTGGCGTACTAAGCTGAAGGTCCCGGGATCGATTCCCGTGTCCAGGTGTCATTTTTCAATTTTCAGAATATGATATCTATGAGGGAATATCCCCACTAAAATGCATTAACAATAGTTTCGGCTATTTGTTTCATTAATATATGCAAATCCTGTACTATTATATATATAATTGTTGAAATGGCTGCAAAAATGCCAACTACCGAGTCGCTAATGGCTGCGTTGTCTGATGGCTGTGATCTTAAATAATCACATGTTTATAAGCTGACGACTTCCGCACGTCCATCTTAGACTCTGCCTTAAACTATGAGTGAATAATGACCATGGGTATAGGACGAAGCCTGGATAGCTCAGTGGTAAGAGCATTGGCGTACTAAGCAAAGGTCCCGGGTTCGATTCCCGTGTCCAGGTGTCATTTTTCAATTTTCAGAATATAATATAGTCATCTTTTAATAGGCTCAAAACAGGACATTTTAAGATATTTGAGAATTATTATAATTTTGGAGTAAAAGTTGTTATCTTTCTAGTGGACAGT
Source organism: Timema poppense (assembly GCA_902141375.1). Lineage (NCBI taxonomy): Eukaryota > Metazoa > Arthropoda > Insecta > Phasmatodea > Timematidae > Timema > Timema poppense. The sequence goes on from CABFOV010005669.1 coordinate 18,857, forward strand.
GTCGCTACCACACAATTCACTTGGTTGAAAGAGAGACCGAGAAGAAAGAATAACAAACATTTCCTCCCCTTTTATATGCATATGATCATTAAGCTAATTGTTAACTGTTACACTTTGCGTTGGTTTTTCCCAGGCCCGGATTAAGGCATGTGATATGCACAAGAGCCCCCGAGGCTAGGGGCTCCCACCCGCACCTCAGATAAATCACGTTGACCTGTCATATTTATTTTGTAACAATATTATATTTCATTATCTTCATGTTTTTTTCCCGTAAAATTTATCCCAAACTAAAGTTCTAAACTCTCTAATCGAAACCTTGTCTGTTCACTTATTGTACCTGATATTCGCCGCTATGTGCGCTGATAGCTAGATATTACGTGGAGTCTGACACTACGTGCAACCTTTGATTTTGGCAAACCAGAAAAACATCATATCTGCAGAAGATACCGTTAACTTTTGACAGAAAAATAAACATTGATTTTATATTAACGATCATTTCTGAGATAAAAATAATAAAATACTTGGCACAGGGCCCCCAAAAGTGTTAATACGGGCCTGGTTTTTCCCTCTCATCGGGACTTAGGGAAAGGCTGATTGTTTGGACAAATAGTTTCAAACTCAAGTTTGTTGAATAGTTAGATTAGTGGGCATCTAAGACTCCCAGTAGCACAATACTTAATGTGTCTTTGTAGTTAAAATACATGCTCCCAATAAATGGGTATGTACGCAAGCCCATATCCTGTATATCTAAATGTGCCTCTCGATCAATGGATTCATCACCAGAATATACGTTTACATCACTCGAATAACTCCCATAGCACTTCTGCTCATTCCTTAAATTGTATTATTCCAACAGAAAATCCTGGGTACACTTCTGTGTGTACTGATAACAGCTGTCTTTTATCCTCCTCTGAGTGAGCCTTCCAATACACATCAAATCCACTAGTTCCAGGTGACACTCATACTCAAGAAAACATTCATACTTATCCATATAACATTAAGATCTTTATGAATAATCTTACTTGACAGTAAAATAAATATTGGACACCTTTTCTGTCATTTGTAAAACAATATTTTAACCGTATTTTAATATGAATAAATATTTATTTTATTTGTAACGACTTTTTAAATATATTCTGTTGGAGGTAGAAATGTATTGTCTAAATATTCCGTTAAAATTTGATACTTTCCCGTCAACCATTTGAAGTAACACTTAAAAATCATTTAGTGTCATCCCTTTAAATTTTCTGAATACTGTACTGTAAACACCCCCCCTGCCCGATTATCACTCATAAATAACAGACAGGTTGGTCACAAGAGAGTTTTTTTTTAAAGAAAATAACAAATACAACCTTATGGGAATGAGGCATGAATAGTGTTAGGCACTGAATCCGTAAACAACAATCAAGATTGAACAATAATATAAGAAATATGTGACACACCTTCCCACGCTCTCAAATGGCAACTCAAAATAAATCATACAGTCTGCAGTTAAATTGACCTTCGTACAAATTTCATGATGATAATAATAATAATAATAATCGATGGTCACAAACAAAAACAAGGAACTAGTACTGTGAAAAATATATTTACTCGCCACCATCGGTGGTTCTCAGACAGTCTGAACAGTAAATAATACAACATTTATCTCCCCAGCCATAATTGGTCTTAAAATAAATAAACAACAATGATATAATTTAGAAACATATGTCTTAACTGACTGTATTAACGTTTTTTTAAAGCCCATGTTAGAGAATAAACATGTCAATTCGCGGCCCCACATTTACCCAACATAGTATAAATTTTAAAAAATGTAACACTATTAAATTATTTTCCATTAAATAACAAGGGATATAATTTTTAAATGCATAAAATTGGCAGAACTAAAGTATGACGCTGCCAGAATTAATAATGGACTTAAGATGGCGGTACTCTAAGATATAAATTCATCCGTGAGGCGTATGAAACAGGATGTGGGTTAGATAATAAAAAGAGTTCTCCCACAAAGTTGCAAAGTAATGTCAGACATACGGTTTGGTCTAACCGTGCAAATATATTAAGTTTATCCATGGTCTACAAACAAATTAGAAGAGACCAGGTACAGTTAATAAATGATTAAATTAAATATAAATAATCCTAAACAAAAATTTTGAATCATTACAGCCAAACGGAATTTTGAATATACAGATGTAAGCCTATACTAGGACCAAGGTGTCTCACCTAGTAATTGTAGTATAATGTGTGCCTGCATTACAGAACCCTGCCACTACATATCTGACGAATGAAGTCATTTGTTCTAGAGGTGCGGGAACCAAATAAGAAGGAGCGGGGTAAGTGGTAGCAGTCTTCCAGAACATGCTTAAATAGTCTACACGTTTTAAACACGCGCCAAACAATAATTATTTTAGTTTCTGAAGACTGCCGACGGTGCGCATCCAGTTCGCACATATCATCCGTCTTCTTTTTCTTGGGTGTGGCACAATTCTTGCAAAGAGGAGTGATCTACGACCCCTCGAGTTAGTCTGATATTGGCAGTGCCGCGATGTGTTAGTGGAGTGGAGCCTTGCCTAGACGGGTCAAATGGGGCCGGAAGGTTGAGCCAAACAATATTTTTTTCTTTAGGTGTTGTAAAAGGGTTACAATGTCTCCCATTGGGCGAAGATGAAGACGTCCTCAGCTCTAGGTGAACAAACGGGAGGGGAGGGGGCGAAGGTGCGTCCCAGGAGATTCACAGCTGGCTTCAAAGTTAGCGACGGCTCTGTTATCGCCTTAGACCTTAACAGGTGGCCTCTCTCTACCAGGGTTGAGAAAGCACCCAGTGAGCACGCCAGCAGATTCCATGGCAGACTCTTACTCCGCATGCCCCCATCCGGACATGTCCATCCCGATATAAGTCACACGGGTTGATGACAACATCGGCACGCAGTTCGGATCATTATCATTGTTAGGGTGGTCCACGTTATGGCTAGCTCAGAGATCTTCTCCAGTAGTTCAGCTTCCAGTTGTAAGAAGAGGAAGGGGGAGTGAGAGGAAACGGGAAGAAACAGAAGGCGTCTCTGAGAACACATAACAGACACATGTTTACCCTATTCATCATCAAGACCTCGATTTCATTTTATCAGCCTTGTTTGCCACTGACACTATTGTATCAAACCGACATTATCTTTCGGCAGAAGCCACAGAAGTACCCACAACCTTTACTAAACATGCCGTAGAGGGTATTCCTCACCGGGAGTGAACGCTCTTCACAGTATCTCTCGGACGAAATGACGCACAAGCACACGCTTCACATTTATAAAGATAAACGCAAGTTTCTGGCTGAGATTAAGTCTTTACACTAACGTACTATCTTACAGAAAAAAAGCGAAGGCCCTCCCTCAAATCAAATCTATACATACATACATACATATTCACAATAATATTCTTAGGACGTGCTGATATAAATTAAACCATAAAGATTTTTAAAATATTTACACTAAAAGTGACGGAACATTTATGAAGGTCAATGACACATTACACTACTGCCTTAAGGTGGCTCACGTGTTCTCTACGCACCAAAGCTGGGTCAGCTACTTCTTTTAATACCACAGATACAGGAGTAAGGAACCTGTCTATTGAACACGGATCACTCCACTTGTAATCAAGTTTTGCCGAAGACCTGCTCACATCCGAGCTAAGGAGAAAACTCTTACACACAACTATGCCCCCAAGCTTAAACATGGCAGGGATACGTCCCCGGTCATAAATGGACGCCACCTTTTTCTTTGACTTTTGCAGGTTCTTAAAGGTCAGCTCGCATTTTTCCTCATACGGGCAGTTTACAGCGTCGTTCAAGAGGGGGTCATCATTCCAGTTGGCCATCAAGGAGTGGTTCATGTCCCTGTTGAGGAAGATCGAGGAAGGTGTGGTCTTGACTAACTCATGGAACGTGGAATTGAATGTGACGTTAAAAATCTCAATGTACTGATCCCAGCGGGAGGGATTTTGGTGGTGGAAGATAGTTAAAGCAATATTGAGGTTACAGTTGAATCGTTACACATGTTTAGGCGACCGGTTATAGGGGCTGGTGGTTACATGCCTGATTTCCCAAGAAAAACACATATCCCCAAAATCCCTAGATCTGAAACATGGTTCATTGTCGCTCACAACGACCCTCAGGGTTCCTAAGATCACCCAAACACACCTACACAGGCCATTAACAGTAGTCATCGACTTCATTTTCCTAAGTGGGATGAGAATGACAACTTATAAAAAGCGTCCATAGCGACAAGTATAGAAGTGTTACCCTGGAAGGAGCGGGTCAGTGGACCAACAAAGTCAATAAAAACTTTTTCCCACGGCCACTTAGCAATATTTTCAGTGGAATCCTATTTTATAGTTGCGAGTGGGTTTCGCAAACAGACACGGCTCACATTTGCGAAACCAATCCCTAACATCTCTAGACATTAAAGGCCAAATAAACTCTTTGGAAACCTTACGTTCAGTTTTATGAACGCCGCAATGGCCGCTGAGGAGGGAGTCATGAAAGTATTTGGGTAACATCGGCCTAAGTTTCTCGGGGACGAAATATTCAAGTCTACCCTTTATTCTAACTACAAGGAGATCTTTATGGATCTCGTAACCACCTACTTTTTCTGCACGCTTAATCCTGCCGATTATCCGCGCACAGAATTGGTCCTTTATTTGATGGTCCTTAATGGAAATGAAAGATTCCGAAATGGTATGTATGACACATAGTGAGCCCTACTCCTTACTGTTTCCAACGGGGTCCTTATCCTCTGACATGCGAGACAACGCATCAGCAACAACATTGAGTTTCCCGGTGATGTTATGCGCAGTAAAGTTATACCTAGACAGTTTCCATACCCAGCAACCAATTTTACCCAGCTGCTTTGGGTGATTCCACATCCACTCAGAGCCATGTTGTCGCTATATAAGTCGAACTGACGGAGTTCTAGATAATCCGCAAATTTCTCGACACCATAAACCCAACTGAGACGTTGCTTCTCGTAAATACTATACTTCCTTTCAGCCGGGCTCAGGGTCCTACTAGCGAATGCTACCGGCCTACTGCCTTTGGGAGTTTGTTGAGAGAGAACAGCCCTCAGTGCTACAGAAAAAGCGTCGACGTGCAATTGAAAGGGGAGAGAAATGTCTGGCATGTGCGAGACGGTTGGCGAAACAAGATGGCGCTTGAGCGCGACAAAGGTGTCGTTTTGGGTGGATCCCCAAGTAAATGTAGCTCCTTTCCTCTTCAGAGAGTTCAGAGGGTTAGCGATGTCAGAGAAGTTTGGGATAAATCTAGCATAATAGGCGCACATACTCAAGAATCCTAACACACCCTTAATATTCTTTGGTGCAGGGAAGTCTAAGATATATTTGACCTGTTCGGGTTCAAAAAGGCGGTTCCCTTCTGAAATAATATACCCAAAGTACGGGACAGACTTTTTGGCCCAGGTAACCTTCTCAGGGCTGACAGTCAATCCAGCCTCACGCAGGCGCCTCAACATAGTTTCCACGTGACACAAGTGGTCCTCAAATGATTTGCTGTAGATACAAATGTCATCGAGGTAATTGAATATGAAATCATACTTCAGGTCAGCTAAGATGTGGTCTAATAAGCTACGGAGTGCTTGCCCCCCACAGCTTATACCCAAGGGAATGCGATTAAATTCATAAATCTGCCAAGGGGCAATCAATGCTGTGTATTTCTTGGAAGACTCAGAGAGCACGCATTGGAGAAAGCTGGCATTTAAATCAATCAGACTGTAATATTTAGACCCACCGAGATGTTGGAAGATGGATTCAATACTGGGTGTGGGGTACGGAATGAACACAATCTTCTTATTAAGTTTCCTATAGTCAACAATCAAGCGATGCCCATGACCTTTCCTCGGAATTATAAATGCGGGACTAGCATATGGAGATTTGGAGGGTCGAATAACCTCTTTCTTTTCTAATATAACTCTTGAGATGACCATCTTTCCCCCCATCCCCTAATACTCAGTATAAAAGCATTGTAGTCTATAGATGCTAATTCCATAATGAGCAACTTACATACCCATGGCGTTACCGAAACTGGCTTTGATTTAGAAATTAGGTGTGATGACGCGATGATATCTATATAAAGTTGATATACAAAGTCTAACAACTTTTCTTGACAATGGTTTGACAGTCTCGATACAGATACATTGGCATGCGACTTTGTTACTAGTGTATAATAGTCTTAAGCGTACCGTCTCCCCCCACGACAAGATCCGTACACAATAGACTGGACGGTGATCCCAAAAGTGCTCCTAGCAATAAGGGTGGTTGGTGTTATAGAAGTTGCAATGGGACCCTATTTGTTTATGAAGGAAAGGAGAATTATCAAATAAGTTTTTTTGAGGTGCTTCGACTAAGTAAAAAAGAGATCCTTCCCCAGAGAATGTTTAAAAATTGTATTACCCTAGAAGCTATTTGGAATGACCCTCATTTGGATTTAAAAACAAAAATATATTCCTGATAATGCCCATGAACAATTTTCAATTTATATTCCCCCAGAAGCCATTTAGAGTAGTTATATGAGCCGAATCTGTAAATAAGTTATTACTGATATCTTCATACAGGTAAAGGTAGGTAAGCAAAGGCTAGGATCTTGTTATTGAACGCTCCAGTCCATCTTGATATTTAAATGAAGAAAACCTCTCACATCATCAATACACTTCAATTTGGGGGAAGGTTGGTAAGAGACTGTGACCTTTTTGACATAAGTACAATCTCTTAGGGATTCTATGAAGAATTGGAGGCTAAAACCCTTAGATTAAAACTACTTAAGTGATATGTGTAATGTTTAAGTGTGGTTTGTGCGAGGGAAGGAACCCCTAAATTAGGAAATATATAGTATTGTAGGTATAAATCCAAGATATCAGTGCAGAGATAGTCTCCTTCATAGGCCAGAACCTTAATATGGCGATCTTTATAGGCTAAGTTTTCCTGATTGAAAAAAGGAAGGCTACTGATTGCATACAGCAAGTAATCCTATGCCCGGAAGGTAAAATAAGAGTTGTGATACCGTTTCTTCGAGAGGTAGCAGTCACAGGTATCCACCTGAAGAGATGGCAACCACAGGGAGAGGAAAATTTACACAAGGTTACTGACGAAAAAAAAATGTCATGGTGACCCAGTTTATTTAGAGGCAAATGGCTTCCTGAGAAGTCAATTAAGTTGTCATGCTGATCAAAATTGTCATTATAGGGAGGAAACACTACCCCCAAAATACACAAGAAATTTGTTCGTTAATAGAGTACTGCGTATTATGTTAAGAGTGCCCAAATTGTAAAACCAAACACCATCGGAACATATTAGTGAACACGAAAGCTAGAGGGTGATACGTGGAAGTGGACAGAACCTCACGAAACAATAAATAGGGACCTTACGCGTTTCCCCTTAAAGTGTTCAGAGATTGCAAAACAGGGTTGATAAGTATACAGACATACAAAATTCGCATTTGCGATAAAGAGAATTTTTACACGAATTCTACTGTTTTCATGCGAATAAACAAATTTATGGTTTTTTCCTAAATAAACACAATTTCTTTATAATTTGAGCAAATACCACGACATTCAATATAATTTTCAGCGTGATTACACTGGCGACAGTGCTACACCAGGGCTTCTGTTTGTATGAATAGCATCAGTTTTTGCTTATTTTATAGGTATAAAAGGGATCACAGAATATACAAGTATTTTCATGGATTTAGTTGTTATTTTAGGTTAACAAAAAAATTACGATTTTTACTTTTACACATTTCAATATTTAAATTTCGATTTTTATAGCTCAATTCTTTTTTTTTATAAAATGCGAGGTTCAAGCAAGGGCATTACTACATAATTATGACCCTAGCTACAAGCGGTCATGTTTGGCAAAATTGTAACCTCTTTATTTTTTGTATTCCCTTCTCCTTATTTGATAGTTGTTTAGTCTTCTGTAGCAACATGTTTCGATGTTATTATTGCCTGGTCTAAATATAAATCGATAATCCATTATTCCGACATTGCTATTTGGAAAACTGGAAGGTAATGATATTGAGATGTCGAGTTTGACATTACTAAGCGTGACATGTTTTGTGCTTATTTATATTTGACTTTTATCCAAATATGTAAATAAATAGTTAAATATACAATATGAGCAAAACATGTAGACAGTTATATCCTAGTTTTTTTTAATGAATACTAATTTGACTCATATTTAAGTAAATAATAACATTGCTTTGAGAATATAATATCATCGCTTTTTGAGAAAAATAACACCACTTTTCTTCTAAAAATAACTTCACCTTTTGTATTTAATTTTAATTTCTGTATTTTTGTTAGTTAACTTGATGTATCTATGAGAACATTTTTTATAATTTCATAGCATAGAAACATACCCTCTCATAATTTTCATAGCATAGAAACATACCCTCTCATAATTTTCAAGATGTATTAAGGATGTGTTTGCGGAATAAGTAGGCCTACATATTGTATGATTATTTAAATTTGTGTTGCTTGTTAAAGCTTATAAATGACACGTGCTTTTTCTCTTCTAGATGATATTAAATGCAACTATATGCTATAACGGAGTTGTTCCCATACGAAACTAATAGAATACATCCCATGCGAAAATATATTCACCATATTTTCACTATTCCCATGTCATTACATCGCTCATTACCACTATACAATAGCCACATCCGCACTACCACAATTCCCTAGGACAGAATGGTTTACTTAATGGTCTACATTGAATAAAAATCTCTCCCGAAGTTACAGAATTATACAAATTACCCAATAAATCACCCAAACAAAAGTTTACTTGTCCAGTTATCTTATTAGCAGCTTCAAAGATCTAGTATTTTTGGTATCTTCCTTCCATTGTGGTATTACACTAATATTAAGCTATTTTCGTGTACACTCCGTTTGCCCCTAATGGTAGTAGTCCTAACTTGATAGACTACCTATATACTTTGTTCCTATCTTATAACCACGCCATATTGGAACAATGCGAGGAAAGCTGGTCACTTTTCAGGGTAAACGAAGGGTACATCTTACTTGTTGGATCAGTTGATGCCCTTCGGCCACGTTATCCTCCAAGCTAGATACAATTTTCGTCGCATTAGTATTAATTAACTTCCATGATCTGGAGTTCTTGGGGTAGCTGTTTTTTTTCTTCTGGAGCACTAATTAGCTAATTTTTGAATGTAAAGGTAGTTTGATCTGGAAAATTATCTTTGCCAGAATTCACTTTCAAATGATCTCCATGGACAGATCTATCCAGACTTTCTATGTTTACGACACATTTTACTGGGCTGCAAATCCTGATATGCTTCCAGGTAACCATTTAAGCTCTTCTCCTCTGGGCACCCAATTTTTAAACTTGTGATAAAACTCTCTAATGATGAAGCTCTCAATCAAGGATCTTGCAAACTGCAGGCTCTACCAAAACTAATATTATTTCGAAATGTCTGTACTTTCGTGCGAGTTGGCATGGCATTGTGTCGTTAGCGACGGAAATTTCGTTCAATTCAACAACACTGGAAAACCGATAACGTTCCAAAGGACTGCGTGAATGGGATGCAAACATGTGATTGTACAAGATACGAAGACGAAAGTAAACACTTTTAATGTAATTGAATAGCCATGAAAAAAGATTTGCTTGGCTTTATTAAGAAAACATTTTCCAATTATTGTTTGCTGCTATGTTAACTTTTTCAAAATATGCACAGATAATAGACGTGTCAATTAATCATTGACTTATTTTAATAGTTATTTTACTTAAGTTCATTTGGCACCGTGCCTATAATTAAAGGTAGGTCACTAAATTGAGCCACTTGATTTTACTATATTAATTTTATCTGAGTAAAAACTCACTTGACAATCTGAATTTTGTATGAATATAGACCTATTTTATTTTTGCAATAATTTTTAAAATCAAAATATAGTAAATTGGTCAAAGAGTTTTAACTATGCACGTATTAATTAGCTTGGTTGGACCTATTTTTAAACATACACGTTTTTATGTAGTAAAACCCATTGAAATAGTTTTTAAGTAACCACCTATAAATACATAATTAATTTATAGTTCAAGTATGGTTTTAAATTTACCTTGTTTAGTTATTTTTAAAGAAGAATTTTGAAGTTGTTTACGTAGGCTCATATACATTCTATATTTTTTTAGAAAAATATTTTAAATCAAATTTTATATTTATTAATACAATTTATGAAATGAAAGGTTATATTTTTTTATTAAGATACATTTAAAAAATATATCATTGGTTCAAAATTTGAGCCCTGGTACTCGAGATTAAAAGGAAATCTCTCTGCCAACTCAGCCAAGATGGCTTATATTTCAATGAGAGTAAATTATTTAACATTATTTACATCCCACACAAACACATATTTTTATTGAAGGAGTGCATGAAATGTTCAAAGCCATAATATTCTTTACTTCTGCAAACCTATTTTAGCATTTGCTACAATTAAAGAAGTAACAAGATGAAGGGAAACGAACTTCTTACCCCATTTCACCGTTCCAGTACCTCTTGACTACGGTTCAATGACACAACAAATACCCATCCGAGCATAACCGTGGCGCGTGATGGACTGATCGAGCCCACCCAAGTTCGAACGTTGGCCGCTAGAGGTCGCGGAGTACTGGAACTTTCCAAAGAGCTTAAGAAAGGAAGTAATGCCTGTTCCACTCTAGAGGAGAACATTCTAGTGCTTTGAAGTTCATTCTCAGAGCTATGTTTGTAACGCGTATCCCCCCTTTTGTGATCCAAATATGCTCCCCCACCTTGTTCCATGTTTCTATGGGTTTTCAAGCGTATATAATGCATGTATGGCTACATGACCTGCACTTTTGGACTTGACTCTGGATAGTGGAATACGAAACCTTGACTGCACATTTATTAAAATGTAAGAACCCATTTTATTTTCGGCTTGAATGATTTTTTTATTTATGTAACCATTTCAAAATTCATTTTTCGGCCTATTATATTTTTTTGTCGGTAAATTAATTTACTTTGCTATCATAGATTGGAATTAAATTCGATGATAATTAATATTATGAGATTGTTCAGAGACTTTTATATTGAGCTCATACATATTGTCTAAGATCGATACATATCGAACTTTGAATATCGATATTTGGTCTGGAATACATATAGAAAAAAAATCACTCTGATAACATCTGATAATCCGGTTTGTTAATTTATATTACTTTTGTGAATGTTCATCCTATATTTTAATATTATGGGAAATATTAACTTATTGTTTGAAATTACATTGTAAGTAATCAAGTATTTTCTTTATTATATATTCATCGAGGATTTTCTCTTCTAAAACAAGAAAATGAATTATAGCCATTTTATTGATAATAACTGATTATAGAAGCCTTGATAACTTTTGATCTTACTTCGAATTCTGTCGGGCTCAAATTTTTATTTGTATATACTAACGACTAGTGGTAATACTCTTAAAAATTTGTAAATAGAATTGTTTTTAACATGGGCTATATAGCGTTATTTGACGAGTAGGTTTCATGAGAACTAATGGCTAAATTTAATTTATTTAATTTTTCTAGCAAATCTACTAATGTTATGTTATATTTAACCTTGATATAATCTTTATATTTACCTTTGACACACATATTTAATCTTAAATATTTAACCACTTTACGCCTATTGTATTGGTTTTTCTTTACACAATCATATAGGTTTTATCTTTTGAAACATATATTTATATATATATATATATATATATATAACTATATTTTCTATGAATAAACATCCAAAACTGATTTATTGGTTTTTTCTTAATGTTATAGATAGTTGAGTTTACGTTTCTAGAGTACCCTTGGGGTATTTATGTATTTGCTTAGTTGTTTATTTATTCTTTATTTTTTTAATTTATGTATTTACATATGTACATATTTACCCACTTTACACCTATTGTATTGGTTTTTCTTTACACAATCATATAGGTTTTATCTTTTGAAATAAATAAATATATATATAATTTTATTTTCTATGAATAAACATCCAAAACTGATTTATTGTTTTTTTTATTAATGTTATAGATAGTTGAGTTTACTTTTCTAGAGTACCCTTGGGATATTTATGTATTTGCTTAGTTGTTTATTCTTTATTTTTTTAATTTATGTATTTACTTAGTTGTTTATTTATTCTTTATTTTTTTAATTTATATATATTTATAAAATGAAGACGGCCATCAAATAATTATTTCCGCAACTAGATGAGTTGCGTGCTCTGAGTTACAGGTGTCTATACTCAGACAATTGGAACAAACTCACTCAAATGACCTAACTTTGATTATGTTAATAATTTTTTGTTTTATAGTATTTGAGCCTTCTGTTTGATTGGTTAGGTAAAGGCGGTTTCAAAATGTTGAGAGATAAATGCGTCCATCTTGTTTTATGTTACTTCACTCGCTGGACAAGCCCTGTCTCGTACGGTGTTTAGCTAGTGAGGGGATATCTCTCGCAATACGTTAGTGTGGCGTGAGTTTTTGCAGTTCAGCTGTTTAAAAATTAGGTATCTGCGAGATTGTGCGTGAGATTCTAGCAATCCGCTGGTGACTCGCAACCCGCACCTTTAAAAACCATGGGCCCTGACAATTTTTATTATAACTTTTATCATTCAGATTGAATCTACGCTGGCCTCCCCACGTTTGCTTGATTCCTATCATATTTAATATTTTCATTAAAACTCGCTGCCAGATCAGGTTTTAACAAAGATAATCTTGCACAGGGGTTTATAACCAAGAAATAATTCATTAGTGGTGTAGTGGTGTGGGGAGTTTTTAGGTAAAAAAAAAATAGTATTAGGGTGGATATTATTTTCCAATTATGAAACTATGATCTTCTTACCCTCTCATTTGGTTCCTTTTCCTGTAAAAAAGATTAGGCAAAATATGAGCACAATTGAACAGTATTTAGAAGTATCTCAATGATGGTGGAATTTATAATGTTCATGATAAGGCATTAGTGTTTGTTTCCAAATTTGAAGCTCTTTTTGATTTCGTTCATGCTGAGGCATTAACCAAGATGTCGCCAGTAGTAACAAGAAGTCAAGGATTTTTTGATAACCCAGAGAAAAATGGAAGAATTAGGTCAACGGTTGGAGTAGATAAAACGCTTTCTGTTAAAGTAAAAATGAAAGAGAGGAAAATTATAGGCCAGACAACAGTAAATTAAGCAAAGGAGACTGTTAGAAGATTATATAGCAGAACTAGTTGCATATGCTGATTTTGAAAACATCTCATCTGAAGATGGTGATGAAAAGATGTAAACTGAGGACAATGAGATTGAGAAGACTGTTGGAGACATCAAATTTGAGGTACCTACAAAGAAGAAAATAAGGGGTGAAGGGACAGTAGCTACTTCAAAACTATCAGCAGCCCTTGATCGAACAAAGTGTCGAACTGGAAGGGTGGAAACCACCAAAATCTTAGGACAGAACATTGATGAACATTCTCTAAATAGAGACACAATTTGCCGATAAATAGTAGAGCACAGAGTCGAGAGAGTTGCTAACATAAATACTAAGTTTCAAGGTTGTTGTTCACTGGAATAAAAAACTGATTCATTATCTAATTGGAAAAGAGAAAGTCGATCACCTGCCCATATTAGTTTCCAGGAAAGGAGGAGTTTCTCATTTACTCACAGTTGCCAAGATTCCATCCGTAACAGATGAAGCTTACGCTGTTGCTATCTTTGAAACTACTAAAGACTGAGGTGTAGCCAACAACCGCCGCTCTCTGTGCTTTGACACGACCAGCACAAACACTGATTATATCGCTGGTGCCTGTGTCCTAGAGCCAAAGCTTGGAAAGGATCTCTTGCCACTAGTGTGCTGACATGATATAATAGAAGTGATAATTGTAACAGTGTTTGAGGTGGTTATGGGAGTTATATTTATTCTGTTCAAACGCTTCCAGGAATACTGAGAATTCATAGATACTGACAAGCATGAAACAGGGATTGCAGCTGACTTCGCAACTCGTGTAGAAGATATAAAGCAAGCTACCATCGATTATACAAAAAAGCATCTAGAACAGTCAGCCAAGGGTGATTATAAAGAATTCTTAGAATTTGTGATTATCTTTCTTGGTGCTGCTCCTGCCAGAGTAGTGCGATATATGTCACCCGGAGCAATACACAAGTGTCCGTTGGATATCCAAAGTGATATATAGCCAAGATCTGGATGTTCAAGGCTCAATTAAATCAGACTTCTAAAGAAAGGAAAATATTACGTAATATGCGTGTTTTTGCAGTACATGTATACATGAAAGCCTGGATCATTGCACCTCAAGTTTCAAGTGCTCCTTACGATGATCTGTTGATGTTGAAATCGCTAAATGAATATTCGTCAATCCATTCAGCCGTCTCATAGTCAACATCATGTAAGTTTTCCAATATTTTATGGTATTTGTACAGGAACATGTTGGTTTATCATTCTTTGACAGTCGGTCAGTTCGTCAACCAAAATACTGATGGTTAGTGGCATGAAGAATGAAGGAGACAAGAACAAGATCAAGATCATTACAAGCGAATCACTGTTGCTCTTCATTCATTCAAGAACTAAAACTTTGAATATTTCGTTATAGTCAAGTCGGTGACACTGTTCCGAATGTTGGAATGTCCAGATGGGTTTCTTTCGGTTGATCCAGACTTGTGGGAGGCCAGAGATGACTAAAAATAGGTTATAGAAACATTTAAACCTCTAAAATCATTTAATGACTATGGCACTCATTCAGGAGTACAGTGGATTAAAAACCCATGATGAAATGCAGCTACAATTCCTGCTGCAAGCTATTGATGACCATAGTAAAACGTACCCTGACAGCAGAAAACAGACACGTTCTGAGCCGCTGTGAAGGAAATACATTTAGAGTTTACTACTGTCAGACAGATAACGTTAACAATAAACTGAACAAATTATACAATATTAATGTATTTAAATATATACTGACTCATGAGTTTCCTATAGTAAATTAAAATATACCCATTTATAATTTGTTGAACTTTAATAACTTTTGTAATCTTTGGGTCACTTGAGCTACCCATAAACAAAATAATTAGTTGCGCAAACTTTGTATATGGTATTTTTATACAAAAAGGAACAAATAGGAGTTGGGGGGGGGGGGGTAAGACTTACTCTTTTTTTAAACTTTTAAGCTCCACTACCCCACAAACCAGTAACAACTATCAACTCAAACACAACACCACGATCGTACANGGGGGGGGTAAGACTTACTCTTTTTTTAAACTTTTAAGCTCCACTTTGACAAGTATGCGTCCAAATTATGTTGAATTGTTCATTGCCTGCTTTTTAAATTGTCTTTCAACATCTGTTTGAACAGTAATTTTCATAGTTGTAGCTCCAGGCTTTGCTAAGCCTCTCAAAACCGGGGGACTTGATTCTGAGTACACATAATGTTTCATTCCATTTCTAGTGAGAATTTGTTGAACCCTCAATTCACAAATTTGTGGACTACCATAAGTGACTACAGCTGCTGGTAATCTGTATGCTGCAAAACGTTTTCTCATCTTTTCAATAGTTTTACCTTTTTCTGTTGACGAAATTATGCACATTTCAATAATTTTTTAGAGTCTGTCAACAATAAATAAAAAATATCATTATGTTTACTTAAAATGAATATGAATTATATGCCAGTTCAATTTTGACCATGGCCATGGGTGTAATGGCACTTAAGGGGATGTCTTTTGAGAAAGCTGACACACAGGACAGCTTTTTATCGCATTTTCGATTTGATCCCTTTTTAGTTGCCAACCTACGTAAAATCTTGCAAAATTCTTATTTCTTACATCTTGGTAATTATAGGTCCAATAGCCTAAAACGTCCCATAATTACATTGGTATTACTACTCTATTTTCCCACAGTAAACAATAACGTTCCACTTTTAGCTAATTCATTTTAAAAAGTATGTTGAGAGTTATTCATTATTGATACGTTTCGGCCTTCCATAACACGTTAAGTCAAATATCTCTAAGCTTTCTTGTAGCCAGTGCAATTTCTTTATTTTTAAGAGATACTTCTTCAACACGTAAAAACAAAAATACTTATTTTTCTCTTTCATGCTATTTTATTGCTCACCGCGGTATTGTATCCACATTGAAAATATTTTCTGATTTCTTGTATTTATTATTCTTTTGGTAAGACATTAGAGTGAAAAACCAATATTGGATTATTGCTGCAAATAATGTTTGGAATCAATTTTTTACCTAAATAATATTGCCATTGGTTTGATATTCATACACATAGTCAATTTTCTTATAATATATATATATATATATATCAAAGCAATGTAAAAGAGATATACCTCACACACACAAACACACGCATGTATATTTCTTTTGCATTCACTTTGTTTTATACTTATAAAGTTTCTAGATTTAAAGGTAATTGGTTTTGCTTTGCCATTCAGCGTTATTTGTGAAATTTCTTTCCCCATGGCAATGCATTTACCTTAGGTGTCTAGGTTAGGACTGTAGGAGCTAGCACTTGGATTTTCATTAAAATATCTTTGCTTTCATTGGAGGCCTTCTCAGAAATTCTTATCCATTTCCACTCAACATCAACCAGAAGCTTATAGAGTGGGTGATACGCCGTTAAATATTATTCATAAATTAACCATACACATTTAATAATTCAAGGTAGGGACCATTATTGTTCAAGGTTTTGGAAACGGGGGTCATTCCTAATGACCTTTGATTTTTTAATGTTTGGATGAATGTTATCATTATAAATTTATTTTCCAAATAAATAAAACTTGTCTTTTAAAAAAACTAATATTTTTTTAAAAAAATTAATTTTATCTTATATAGGGCCTATAGCCAATAAAAATGTCATTGATCACGATGATATATTCCTTAGTATATAAACAACCATGATTATTTCATCCAAATATCAACATACTTTATCCTTATATAATCATATATTTTACCCTTCTTGTTTAATAATGCTCTTGCACTAAAAATGCCAAACTTTAAACGTGTTGGTCGGTATAATCCATTAATATTATTGAAGACTAACTCATTTTGGGAACATCTGCTAATCTGAGCTGTTGATATCCATCTGACAAATACATTTTTGTAAAATATTCACCCATAAAGGTCAGTGGAAAATTCCCTGGGAGTGGTATCTAAAGTGTTGGGAAAATGTGACATTATACTTCGTGCGCTGAAACAATAAAAATAACACAATGATATATATATATCATTGTGTTAACAAAACGGCAATTAATCCATTTTTATAAGTGCCGCAACCAGAACATAGCCAACAACCAATAAGATGAAACAAGTTCTGACCTAATAATGTTTGAGAAACCAAAGATGATTTTGATGAAGCTATATACAAAACTTGATTCCGGTTATTTAAAAATTTGTATGAGCTTTAACGACGCTTTTGTCCAGTAGCTAGAAGCTTTGATGGCATGTGTAGTACAATTATTGATTTATATATGTTAAGGACATCTAGCTGGTCCCCTTTGGCTAATCCCAGAGATTATTACAGTGATTGTAAAAAAATCAATGCACAAGAGCTGAAAGATACGGAAACTAAATTAGAGTATCAGGCCAAGGCTGCACAGTTGAAAGCGCAGAAATGTATTTGGCTCTATTATAAACATTGGGATCGTACGTGTGGGTCCGGGGGGTAGCTGAATACATTATCCACTATCATTAGTGTTTACCACATTAATACGGGTGCATTTCAATGAGTTCTGACTGCCTGTCTTTGAAATTCTCCCACTAATTCTGACTACTGACAATGGTTTCTCCTAAATTATTTCCTATTCTCTCTCCATGCTGATGCACGTATATTTATTTTAATTCAATTCGCATCCCTCTCGTTTCTGTAACACCTTCCCCAGTAATTCTAGATTCATCTCTTTCTCCAATAATACACTAAACATATGGGACATTTTCGTGTGTCACCTCTATTAAATTAGATTATGAATAAAACCTGTAAATAACGAATATTTAGCTAACACAAAGCATAAGTTTGTACACCAAGATGTTGAGTTTTGCAATATTTCAGGTTGATAATGTCCACTCAACTTGTGTTTTACCTAAGATGGTATTTTGTTTAAAATACATTTTCATAAAAATATAGGGTTGAACAAATATTAAAACGGCTTCATCGAGTGGTGCAGATAAATACAGATGACAGTCTGTTAAGTAAAATGTTTTTGGATTACACAACTTGACTACATAATTAAAAATTTGGGATTTTTTTTACATCATCTCGTCTTACTACCCGTTTGGGATGCACCCTTATACATTAATTACTTCAATTTGGTTATGAATAAGAGAGAGGTCAAATTTAAAAATGCACGCGCATTGGTATGGAGAGAGAGTGGAAAGATATTAAAGTGGAACCCCCATCATTACACCCGACCTCAATTCGAAGCCTAATCTCACCATCAATGGAAGTCTAGTCTATAGTGAGTGATGTCTGAAACCATTCAAGCACCAAAGCGGTTTGTAATTTATTTTATCACTGCGTCTTACTACCCGTTCCGATTATACGTCTTATACGTCGTATGTATTATACGTCTAATGTGTTAGGGATTAGGAAGGTTGAATTTAGATTAAGTAGGAGAGAAAGAGAGTGGAAAACCATCGAGGAAAAACTACCCTCAGTACACCCAACCGGGATTGAACCCTAATCTCTCCCGCTTAGATGGGCTAGTCTATTCTGAGAGTAGCACCTTGGACCACTTTGCCATAGAACTGGGTTTGTAATTAACTAGTAATGCACAAAACATATTCTAAGCTCAGCACATAAGTACGTTTTCAATTATTACTAATAACTAAGCTTAAGCTCTGGTTTATATTTTTAACTTAAGTCATGTTTTGAAATCCAGGGTTTGGTTTATATAAGTCGTATTGTATTACCAATCCATAGCTTGAAAGTAGACGTGTTTAGTTACACCCCTATTCTATATTACTGATCCACTTTGTTAAGCCTACTTCATCCACCGTGAAAGCTGTATCGTAAGCAAAATAGAGGAGCAAAGTCATTGGGAACATGTAGAGGGTGTTTTTAAAGATAAATAGGGGTGGATGTTTCGCGTATGCGTGTCATCCGTACTTCTCTCTTTTTCTTTTCACTTCCCTTAATAACCACGCAGTGTTCTCCCCTTTGCCACCCCTTGGGAACGGTATTCGTGCCTGATCGACCACAATATCATCAAGTTACCCCCACCCTCAAACCTTCTCCACTACTCTTTATCCTTCAATGCTGCGCTGGCTTTTGATGTGATGAAGTCCTCCCCTTCCAGTTCGGTTCTTTACACTGATTTAACCATGTGGGCCAGTCGGTTTATTTGGAAGGGAGGGCGCATGGTGACAGCAGGCACTAGGATTGTTTGAATTCATGACGGAGTAACTTTCAAAGTGCGTACCCTACACTTTGCAATTAATGTGCTCCAATATGGATAGTGGGAGAAGATCTCGGCCGGTATTTTTAATATCTCATAATATCGGTACCTACTCACACACAGGGGTTGTTCATAGGAGGGGTTACGATAGTTGTGGGTTGGTACGCTACATGATTTGAACAAGTTATAAAGAAAGTATACCAAGACAACTTTTGTATGTGATACCATCCAAACCCGATTCCAGTACTTACTAGAGCGGGCTAGGTTGAAATGATACATCCTAAGAACCTCAGGGTGTACTAGTTTAGCACAGTTTAAATTAGTTAATCCTGAAATTTTGGCCTAGCTCATATGATAAACTGGTATAAACTTCAATTTTACTAGGCCAAACAAGCGCTAGGTTAGGTTAGGCTAGGCTAGGTTAGCTAACACTTATGCGTGAACTGTGCATTATGAAATATGTCCAAGGTCGATTCATCGTATGGGTTAAGAAGGATGAAAACCAGTATTGCCTAAAACATCAGGCTATCAGTTTATCCTAGAAGTGGCAGACTGCATCAGTTTGGCCTAGTCCGATCTAGTTTGTCCTGTAATTGTGTTTGGACTGTAACATAAGCAAATATATTAAATTCTTTACCATTCATTTACTGAGCTAGATCTTACCACTCTTCCGCGGAGTCCTTACGTTGGATTGTCACCTCTTGTGATACTTGAATCGTTATTAAGAAGGTTCTAATATTACTAATTATTAAATTAAGTCAAGAAGGAGGTGTGGTTTGTACACCTAATTAAGAGTAACATTCCAGAAACAATTAATAAAGAATTAACTAACAAAACTTGGAAACGATTCCTCTCTTCAAATACAAAGAAAATGTTAATTTCTCCCTTAACCAATAATTTAAACTGGAAGTTTTGAATAAAGTGCTATTTACATTCGTTGGCAATAATTGAACTGCACTTTTGAATCTTCCTGTACTGATAAGAATACCGTTAAGAATCGAGTCCCAGTTGTTGAGCCCAGTGTAAAGCTTTCCCATGAGCTCAGCAAGAAATATCAGATTATTCGTGACGGGCGAATATTTTCCTACGCTGGTTTATATTCTCCGATCACAAAAGAGAAGGAGGAAGAGTAAGCTCTGGATGAGAGAGATCCCGCGGGACGAGCTGAGCCGGAGCTAACAATACACGATCGATCATATATCTCTCTGGTTGTACCGGTCCACTGTTTGTTTCGTCCCTCCATGATTCGCGCAGGAGGAGCCTTCCTAGGCCAGTGGTCAGTGAAGAGATCTGGTTCAGAATATACAAGATTTGGTAGCAGATGAACCGGAATACATTGCCTTGGCTCTTTCATATGAATGAAAGGTTAGACACTTCTTTAAAAAAGTATTGTAAAAGTTCTTAACACAAAGGATCGGTTCCCCCCTAGGTGCACATATTTAGGAAACTCTTTACTCGTAGTAGTTCCGATATTGATTCAGCGCAGCTTGTATACAAATATTCTGACCTATTTAGGATTCAAACCGAAGTGTCTGATCAGTGCTTGAGTTGTCACGTCTTGAGTCCGCGGGCAGTCGGTCCAAATATCAAATTCATTTAATCGAGTTTGTTGATGATGGAGACGTCAGAGATTGAATCCTGGTTGGCTCTTTTGAAGGCGTTATTTCTTTGATGTTTTCCCACTCTCTAAATGCAACTGAGGGGAATAGTCTCTATAGTTTTACCTTCCTAGTGGTTATGTGATGATATTTTCTTTCTAAATGCCTGGAGGAAAGACAAACACTGCTATTAAGAATATATTTATTTTTCGAAGCTTGGAGGAGAGACAAGTGCTGCGACTAGGAACATACTTCTCTAACCAAAGGAACAAAGACAAACACTGCTATTCGGAACATATTTATTTCTTTAAGTTTGGAGGAAAGATAAACACTGCTACTAGGAACATTATTTATTTAAGTCCGGAGGAAATAAGACAAAACTTCTACTAAGAACATATTTATTTCTTTAAGCCTGAAGCAACTAAGATAGCCACAGCTATTAGGAAAGGCTTTTAGAATAAAGGGCTACCTCGATCAGTGATTTTCTTGGGGCTGGTTGGGCAGGGCGTGTGACGTCACCGGGTGACCACGTGACTGCCCCACTAGCCATAAATCCCAGTCTCTGATGGAGAATAGCTTTACCTAGTATTAATTTATATAAATTACAAAGGCTTAGTTATAAGGATATCTTTATTTACCTAGTAATTTTTCACTTTGTGTAAACATTACAGGTATAATATTCTAATGAATTAATACTATTAATGTATAATAACAAAAAAAAAGTTAAATATTCACTAACAAATGTTTCACACTTAAGGTTTGTGATAATATCAATAATCATACTAATATTATAAAGAGGAAAGATTTGATTTGTTTGTTTGTTTGTAATGAATAGGCTCCGAAACTACTGGACCGATTTAAAAAATTCTTTCACCGTTGGCAAGCTACACT